>JAPDSC010133852.1:0-22948 GCA_026290005.1 Latrodectus geometricus
AAAACAAAATTGTTTGTTCTTTAGTATAAAAAAACAGCTATTAAAGTATCGCTTACTGTTTATTTTTAAAGTTATTGCTCTAACACCTGTAAAAATACTATAATTTTCACTAAAATAAAATGGAAATTTAATGTATGTAAGTCATTTCTATTATACTTTATATTGGAATATGCTTTACTTTATATACTTCGAGATCAAGAGATTATTTTGCTTTCACAATAATAAAAGAGCCCTCAATATTTGCCTGAATTTTGCCAATATTTCCTTAACATTATACAAAAACACGAGATTTTCATAATTGAATTTTTATATTGAAAATCAATTTGTTATTTAACAGTTAAAAGACTGAAGTTTATAAAGAAAAGAAAATATGATAGAAAAAGATAAAGTTATTCAAATAAATTATAAAAATAGAATCACTAGGATATTCATCAATTAATAGCAAATGTTAACATTTGGAAAAAAAATCTTCTAATCGTAAAATATTATCACAGACGAAATAATTTTTATTCATATTTTCATGCTCAAAGTATATTAGCATTTACAAATATTCAAACAGCTTATTGATAAAATCAGTTTAAATTTTTTTTATTATTATTTAATTAAATATTATAAAGATTTCTCATGTAAATATATTTATTTTTTCTTATTCAAAATGTATTAAAATTAATTCATAATTATAGCACATTTATATATTCCGTTGTAAATTAATTGTAATCTTCAATTTCTGCAAATAAACATTTTCAAGTTTTTATTTATAAATGTTTATTTTAAGTATTTTACTTTAAATTTTAAAAAAATCAAATTGAACACAGTTGCAAAGTAATGGATCTATAAATTTGATGCCATATAGAACATGGAACTGTGCGCTAGGAACATGTTGTATAAATATTTTTAGGTGCAACCATATTTACAAGAATGAAATTGTTTTTCAAGATAAACTTAAAAATAGTCACAAATGTAAGGATGAAAAAATATGTGGCATCTCAAGGGAAATTTTTGTTTCCAGAAATGTGTTCAGTGCAATCCGTCATATCATTAAAATCACTCGAGTGAAATCCCTGGAAAATACGTGACTAATGTACCCCAAGATTTTGTGGTTAAGGCAACATAAAATAGTTTCCAAAAATATTTAATGCAAAAAACATTTAATAATTTTATAATATTTATTAAAAATTATCTTTTTTGTATGTAAATGGATGTTTTACTTAAAAAATATTTAATTCTTGAATAAAATATATCTGCATATACGAAAACAAGCCATTAGGTAATTAAGGAATTTCTTTATGTATTGCTTTATTTAGTTGTGTTTTCCAATATAGAGAGATATAATTTTAATCTATTTAATGTTTCACTCGTATAAAAGAATAAACAGTTTATACGGTTGCTACATTTCATGATTACTTTGCAGGTAAGGAAAACTAAATTTAGAGGTTCTGCACGAACATCAAATAATTCGCGTTCCTTATCTTCTTAGTTCAGGAGATCGGGAAACTATAATTCCCGTTCCTTAAAGATAATCTACCACATAATTTCTGTCTAAGTAGTAAAATCCTGATAATTCGGTGGTGTATTTCTCCCAATTACTTTATTTCAAATAGTTTACATTTAATTTAGTTTTATAAAACTTCATTTTTTAATTGTTCAAATATACTTTTGAGTAAGTGATTTTAAATTATAATTAGTATAAAGTAAAATAAAAAAATGTGTATTTATAATAATAAATTGAACTAAAAAATTATGTCTTTTCTTTTATGTTTAACTTTCATCTTTTTTTCTTCGGCTATACAGTAGATACAGCAAGTTTTTCTACTTTCTTTATTTTGATTTTATATTTTTATTTTTGTTCAAATTTCATTTGTATTATCTTATATTTATAAATATATTCGTAAAAATGAAGCACATGATTCTATAAACTGAAGTATCATACAACACTACACCCAACAAGAGGAAAACAAAGAGAAAAAATATTCAAAATTTAAATACAAAACATGTTTGTAAGAATATCTTACCTTACCGATAAAAATGTATGTATATATTACTAAGTCATATATCTCATTGCAAATTTGATCAAAAATTGAAACTACAAAGCTAATTATAATCAAGTTACCACATACATGTTTGAGTGTGAATTTTTTTCTCACTCTTCTAAAGAATCAAAAGTAAATGTTTTTATTATATAATACTATTAATAATGTAAGGCAGAAATATTGTTGTATCAATAACAACAGATATAAAGGCATGTAAAATAACTATTGTTTGACACAGCTGGTGTCGTTATACACAGAAACAAGCCAAAAATTCATAAAAAACATTTTCAAAAATTAAAATTTCTTAATACTAATAAAGATTGCGTCTTCACAAATTTAAGAACAACTGACATTTGATATTAAAAGATACTCTTGTATAAAAAGGAATATTCAAAACTATACACTTATTTAGTAATTATCAACTTAGTGTTTTAATTTAAATCAATAGGAAGACACTTTCTAAAAAATTAAAAAGACAAATTTTTCAATGTCATAATAACTGCATTAGACATAAAAGATATTTTTACAGCATTATATTAATTAAATATCACATCATAGATTTAAAGCAAATAAAAAGGTTTTGAAATTTTTTGTACAGGTAAAATATGTTATTTGAAACATTACTTTAAACAATCTTCATATACTAACACAAACACACACACACAATAACAATATTAACTATAAAAATATTTGTTTAATTAAACTTTTAAACATATTAAATTAAAAAATAATTTTTTATTATTACTTTTATCACTTAATACTTTTATTAAGTGATAAAACTTATATCCATATTTTTGTATTCTTTACAACATAATTTAATTATGTAGTGAAGAATACAAAAATATGGATGTTATTTAAAATAGAACTGTGTTACATAACTTTTAAAGATAAAATGGAAATTTATATTTTTCACAAATATCAAATTAAGTTTCTTAAAACCAAGAAGAAACAGTTGCTCTTGTAATTCACACATTATATTCGGACTGGTGCCGAATTACACTAACATAGTTTTCATTTGATAAGTAGAAAAAAACGCGACAGTCCATGTAATACATGGTTCTTTAGTCTATGTAATAATGGTCCATGTAATACATAGTTCTCAGTTCCATTTAACGACAGCTCTTAGAAGGTAATTATATCTCCCGTTTACAAAATAAATGCTGTTTTATATGCAATATTTAAATCAGTTAAAAGTTCCTGTAAGAGATGGGATTTATCAAGTTGCACATATTGAATACCAGGCAAGAAAGTACTAAAAATTAGAGACAAATTTCTATAAAAAATAAGAAGATTTGGAAGATAAAAATTTAAAGGATAGTTAGAACCATTATATAAATTTTGATGAGTTATTAAATCATGATGAAAGGAAACTCTTTTCTCTCGAAGCGACAAAATAAATGATTTAATTGTTGTATTAACAATTTCACTTTGTCCATTCACTTCAGGTTGGGCTGAAAATATATGTTGTAATTTAATTTTAAGGGTTTTATTTGCCATGTTGAATAACTTTGATATAAACAGAGTACTGAAATCTGATAGTATTGCAGCAACAAATCCATAGTGAGATATGTATTTCAATATATGTTTTCTTGTTGAGTTTCTTATATCTTTCAGATGTTCTAAATCGAGATGCTTTGAAATATGATCAATTAAAGTAAGAACATAACTGAAGTCTTTAATGGGTCACAGTGTGTCAATTGAAACAATGTCTCCAGACCTTCTAGGAATAGTGGTCTATAAAGCTTTTATTCTTGGTGCAAAATGATTAGCAGTTATACACGTCCAGCAGGATGAAACAAAATTTCTAGAATCTTCATAAGTTTTCTTCCAAAAAAATGATATTAATCAGAAATTCATAAGTCTTCTGTATTACAATATGTCATACATGGCATGCATGAAGTACTTTAGCTTGAAGATATTTTGGAGCAACTTTAATTGCTCAATTACACAGTTTCGGAGATTTAAACATAAGAAGGCCAGTACTGTTACAAGTTTCAAATTTTGATAACTTTACTGGAATTGCACAAATAATTAGATTTAAGCAAAATGACAATTTCAACTATGGCAGAGTCCCTTGTTTGTTCTAGGGGCAAAGTATTATCTGAAAGTTCAAGATAAGGATCTTGCACACATGTATTCACCAACAAAGCATCCTCCATTTTAATATCAAAGACTGTAAAAAGTAGAATCAAGACTTTTGGAGATGCATCAATAGGTTATGTATTTGGAGAGTCCTCAACTCTTGAAAGGTAATCTGCTAACGCATTAAATTTTCCTGGAATATGTTTACATGCAAAAGAAATTTTGCTTTATAATAATTACCACCCACGATATTTGCAAGGGGTTATTATTTTCTTGTAATAGACTAAAGGTATGCTATCAATAAATAGAGTGAATGATTTTAAAAAACAATTCTTGAATGAAGTAACATATTTATAAATTGCATTTAACTCTACCTTAATAAAAATATAATTTTTTTCGGAAGTATAGTTTAACCCTACTATAAAAAAAGACTGAATTCAAAGAACTGCCTTTTGCTTGAAGAACCTCTGCTGCTATAGCATTTCCACTAACATCAATGTTAAGAGTAAAATTCTGATACTCCTGTGGTCGAATAAGAAACGGATGAGAAGCGAAAACTTTTAGCAGTTTTTCAAAAGCAAATTAATGTTCTGTTGTTCACTGAATTTTTTTTATAGTAAGACCGGTTAATACACCTGTTTATTGTGTAAACCTTGGTATTATATGTGTATTGAAGCCTTGGGAATCAAGGGATTTCTTAACTTGTGTGACTGTCACAGGTGTTCGAAAATTTGTGATTTTTACAATATTGATCAAAATAGGAGAGATTTTACTTTTAGTAATATGACATACTCTATATTGCACCAAATCATTGAAATATTTAAATTAACGTGAGTTTAGTTGCGTGGAAAACATTGCACTTCTCAAAAATAGAAAACACTTCTGTGATTTTGTGCTTCATTTCTTCAAAATATAGAGCCAATAATAAAGTCATCTTTATAGGCATAGACTCCAGTGCCATCCATACGTAGATCATCAGTAATAAGGTCTGCAAGAGCTTGAAATGTGCTAGTGGCTGTTTTAAGTCCAAAAACTAAACTCTTATTACCGAATGTACCGAAGAGTATCACAAAGCTTAAGATATTTTGTTAATGTTGTGGAAGAGCAATTTGCCAATATGCATTATTAATATCTAGTAATGTGTAAAATTTATGAACATAAACATTCATTGACTAAATGAGAAATTTTTTGTAATTAATATGCAGAACTTTCAATTGTGATAGTAAGTAACCTCAAGTCCAGTGCTATTCTAAAAGATTACTTTCCCTAAATGTTATCGGGATTAGTATTTCCTTTACCAAAACCATTGAACAACATTTCTCTCAATTAAATCAGCTTCTTGCAACTAAATTAATTCTTACCTCATTTGATCTTGTAGTGAGTAAGAAATCTCAAAAGGTAGTGTTTTAAATGGATTATTACTTCTTAAATTTTGTTTTGGTACCAATTACTTCTTAAATTTGGTTGTGGTTCTGTTAGTATGACCAATAGTTTTCAAGTATTTTGAAAATGTAGAAACTTTACTAAAAATATTTACAAATTTTTTTTTCCATATTTCTTCTTGATGATCCATCTTAAAATTTTTTTTTCTTAAGATATTCTTTTCATTTCTTAACAATTTCATGGTATGCATGCATATAGCTGCTATTTTTCTTTATTGTTACTGTACAAGGTGTAACATCCTGTAACACATTCAGATCAGAATGCAAAACTCCAGCATACATATTTTCATTCAGATGTATGTCTTTAGTCCCAACATTATTTATTAACGATAGGAAAGTATTATCTTTTAAGTGATGAATAGTGAATGAAAGGTAGCGATTGTATGGAATCATTATCAAAAACAAAAGTGAAAAAAATTGTACAAAATTGTATAAAAATTGTAAAATTTTTTAGTCTATCTTTCATTTTAAGATTAATTTGAAAGATTACTTGTGGTTCTAAAACCAATTTCTGCACAGCAAAAGGTTTTGTATCTACTGTTTGATAGTTATGAGTGTCATTATCTATTTCATTAGCAATTGATAATACTTCAAAATTACGAAAATCTGCAAATTCATCTATAGGGCTTATCACAATTTTATGCTTAGACAATAAATCATAACCTAAAATAATATCAAACATTGATTTAGAAAAATGAGCAATGTAAAAATGATTTTTAAACATACACTTTCCTATCTTAAAGGAAATAAGGAGTGGAATTGTAATGTAGAATTAACAGCTTGTATCTGCACAGCTTTAGACATACACCTCACCTCTGTAGCATGTTTCACTTGTTCAAAAAGTTCTTTTGACATTAAGAAAGTAGAACTACCAGAATCAAAAAGTCTTGTAATTCCAATGTGAGTAGAGGCAACATTGAAAATGGCAATGTTGTTGCCACCTGCACATAATTAATAATTTTATTTTTGCCACTTTAAATAATTGTATGTTTACACAACTGAAAGGGTATTTAAAAATATAGAATTGTCTCCTTTTTTTCTCAACAGTCAAGAATGGGAGTATCTAGAATTTTTTCTAGTTTATTGGGCAAACTTTGTTTAGAAACAGATTCCATCGAATTTGGTGGCTGCAATACGATGAATCTATGATACCATCTAATTTCTTTGAAGAAAGTTTAAATCGTCCCAGTAGGAAAATTATTTTTAGTATCATTTCCCTGAGTTTGTCTAAATTGTAGATTGCCTTGAATATTTTGCTTGTGCATATTAGGTCTTCGGAATGGAAAATAGAATCTAGTGGAAGGGTTGTTATGTTAATCACCTAGTGCTTTGTATAAAAAGTGTCAATATTCTCTCAAGTAATGACCTCAACTATTACAATATTGTTTCGTAATTGTAAAGAATTCATGCAAAGATTGCACATACATTGAGCATAACTGGGATGCTTCTGCACCTTATTTTTAAAAACGACACATTCAGAAGTTAAAAGTTTTTAATCCCATTTTTTCACTTATTATTTCGTTTTTTCTAATTCTACAGTTCAATGTTCAGTTTTCTTATTTAAAGTCTCCATTTGAGCCATTTAATACTATATTCTTATGAACGAGCAGAATTTAAGTAAACAACGTCGTTTTGAGGACATCAAAATTGTCCTCAACAATTATTGTTTTTTTGTTTTATCACCAGATCAACATATGAAAGTTCATCCCCAAACATAAGCTTTCTTCTAAATGGAAGAAACAACCCAAATATTACTCTAAGCAATATTTACCACCTGTATAAATTGATTCCTAGATTCAGACTAATAAAAGATTGTCCTACATACATACTAATAAAAAATATTTTATAAAGCTTTTTTTTATAAAGGTTTTTTTTATTTTTACTGTCATCTTCCTTTTACTTTTATGATAAATTTTTTTGAAAATTTAATTACAAAAGAGCGAATTATTTTTCCTTAACTAACGAAGAAATACAAGGTTGAAAATTTTCACAAGTCACTTAGAAGGTTAACTTGAAAATATAAAAAATACTGATTTAACTAAATTATAGACTTATTATAGTATTATTCTAGCATAGATCCCTGTTTTTGATTATGTAAAATGAAGTTCCTATTTTATGATTACTCTAGATTCTTATTGATTTATAATAAATATATTTATTTTTGTTGCATCATTCAAAATTCTCATTGTATGTTAAGTAAATTTTCTTATGAAAAAATTCTAGTTCTTATTATTGAATAAATATAAATTATTGAATGTGTTTCTTGATTTAACATTATTCTTATTATTAAAAGATTGATCACAAGTGTATTAAGATATTCATAGAGTATATAGATAAAAAGTTGTAATTAATATATTTATAATATATAATGTGAGAAATTGAATTTAAAAACCAAGATTTGATTTTCTAAATGATGATTTTTATCTTATGAAACTTGAAGAACAAAAAATAATATGTCCCAAAATATAAGAAACGCAAATATAAAATTCAATTTAACACGCAAAGAGAAACCAAAATAAATGTTTTCCGTATTAAAAGTTTAAAACTAAACAAAACTTACAGAATAGAAATGGATACAGAAATACAAATTCACTATTTTTAAGTCTCTATATTTATACTTTGTTGTCTTCCTTTGTTTCTTTAGTAAAAAATAAATAAATAAATAAATAAAATGTGTTTAAGGAAATAATTTTTAATGAAACTAAATTTTTCTAACCAAACTAAAGATTCTCACATAACTTTCAATGAAAAAATTTGCGCAAGTAAATTAAAATATAAAAATTGTACACTAAAGATTAAAAAAATTATTATTTAAAAAGGGTAGCAAATAAGTAAATTTTGAATTTAATATCTTGATCAAGAATGATAATCATTTGAATAAATTATTCATATGAACTACTTACATATTGAAATCAAACCTAACACAAATTAAATTTTTTCATCCCTAGTATTTAATATTGCATTAAAAAGTCATTAATTAAAAATACACATTACTTAAATATATACATTAATTACAAAAACAGATATGAAATAAAAATACATTATAAATAGTAATTATAATGTTTTTAATTAAAGAAATTTAAACTTAGAGGCATTCCTTAAAAATTATTTTTAGTTAATATTATATGTTCTCTTACCCTGATGAAATTACATTGATTATCTTTGTTGTTGTCGTGTGCCAGCCAGGATGGCAATATGGAGTGCGCTGCTCCACTTTTCCAACTGAACCATATTTGGTGTATAGTTTGACTTCCTCAGTACACATATGCCCGTTTATAGCGTAGGCGACCATTCGCACCAATACACAAAGAAAGGACAAAGACAAGAAAGAAAGAGAGAGAGAAAGTACATCCATGCCCGAGGCAGGATTCGAACCCAGGTTCCACCAATCTGTAGTCAAGTACGTTAACCACTAGACAGATATGGCGGCATTGATTTTCTTTATTACTTGAAATTAAATTGATGATATCTCTTTGATTACCTTGATGAAACACTCAAAATATGATTACTGGTTATTAAAACTGTTATGTTCTAAAATTCTATTGGATATTTTTGTTTTTACATTTCATAGATTTTGTTATATATTTCAATATCTTTTTATATCTAAATAATCATACATAATCATATAAATGATATAAATACTATAAATTATAATTAAATTTAATATTTTAAAGTCTCATCAAATAAAAAGCAAAAATCCCAGATGAAATAGTAAATAACGAATAATTTAGAATATATGAAAGTATACACTCATGTGAATATATAGATATTAAATTCATTGATTTGTAATTTTAAATTGATTTTTAAAATTTAAAATATTACTTATTATAAATCGATTTCATTAACAACATGAAAAATATAATTTCATATTATTTTTTTCATATAAAAGAAAAACTTTATCTTATTTACAATCAAAATCAATCAAGCTCTCATCACTTTACTTACTCTTGTTTAGAATGTCTTTTTAGAAAATTTTCAATGTATCATGATATATGGTGAGATACGTAACATTCAAATATGAATAAAAAATACTAGAAATTTACTTTTTACTAACTGAATGTGATTGTTTTACATTCTATCACAATTATATGTGTTACTAAAATAAAAATAATTTCTTTAATGTAATTTAAAAATCACTCTAAATTTTACTGACAATACCGTATGTGACGAATATAATATACCATGGTACATTTTTGATTTTTCATGAAATTTATTTTCTTAAAGCATCAATTTTATTTTTATTCTATTTCTATCACTTCAACGGATAGGTTTTATATAAAATTTGTGCATGAAACATATAATTAAATTTTTTGTATTATAGCTAAAATGTATGCAAAAATTACCAGTAAGTAAACGAAAAAGGAATAAAAACGGATTATTCTTTCCTTTTCAGTGTTTCTTCGATTAAAAAATTTTATAATATTTTTAATTTTATTTTCGAGCAAAATTATTACTATAATTAGGAACATTAAATTAAACAGCTTAAAATTTATTCGGTGGTTGTAATATATGTTACACATTCTGACGCATCAAAAAATAACTTTGTTGATACTGAAAGAAATTAAATATATCGAGGTTGTTCTAAATAAAAAAAACGATTTAAATTTTTTCATAAGTGACTAGAATTTATAATAGATGAAAAATTCAAATTCATTATAAAATAATTAAAATGAATCTTTGATGAAAAAAAATCAGCATTTTTCTTTTTTTTTTATTTATTGAAAATATTAGTATGCACAAGCAGCTTTTGGCTCCCATTTAGTTATAATCTTAATATATATTAATTTAGAAAATTGCATTTTTGATATTTTTTGTTAAATGGTGTGTGTACATGGTTTTCTAATTAATCTAAAATCTAATTATTTAATTAGATAATGTATATGTTTCATACGATTTATGTCAGAGTTCATGATTCCAGTCATGGTTCGTTTGAATAAAAATGTAGCTCAGAAAATAACTATAAATAAAATTTATTATAAATTTAAACTGAATAAATTTAAAAAATGTAATTGCTTTCTTTAACATGAAAAATGTGTTTTAATAATATATTATTAGATCATATTTTATTCAAATATTTTAATTTTGTTAGAAACCCAAGAGAGAAGTTATCACCAAAATCCTTTTACAAAATGTTTGAAAGTAAACATTATAAATTAAATAAATATTTAGGTTAAATATACAATTTTTGCACAAGAAAATTATTTGTGTGGATTAGTTTGTAAAAGTAGTGAAAAGTTTCTGATTTTAAAATATTTCTTTTTTTGTAGTTTTAAGTAAATTATTACTTATTTATCTTCCTATACTTTTAATTATGTAAGATAAATTATAATAAACGAGATCATATTTAAATCCACTTTATTAATTTATAATGATAATCAAAGCATTGTACCAAAATTTCCAAAAGCATGTTCAGGAAATAATAAACTAAAAACCATATTGAATGAGAAATTTCTTAACTTTTGCTTGTTTATCTGGCAAATGATTCACCTTTTTACCTAATTTCGACAATATAATGTATTATGTAGCAGATAAAAACCATTGAGTCATCTAGTTTTTCCTGAAACGATATTTATCTATAATAATACTTATAACGGCATTCTTATAAGAAGAATTTTTTAGCTCTAAATATTTTATGAACTGCACAAGACATCGTTAATAAATTGAAGGAAATCAATTTGAAAACAACTTATTAAGAGCCTAATTAATTGATGATAAGCTAACATGTATTCACCAAATGATAAACTATCGAAAATAGATTGATTGATATTAGTTTTCTCTGTTTCAGAAGCTCATTACTTCAAACATATTCCTTTGAGATTAAGTTAAATTTATGGCTGAATCATGACATTTATTGTAATTGACCTAGGTACCAGTAACTTGATTTTCTGCTTGAATTAAGCAGGTTATTGGTTGATATGTTGACATCCGCTTTCAACGAATTGGGTAGTTAGTTTCATAATCAATAAAGATCTTGTACAACCTTTTCCAACACTAAGAAGTTTCATTTACATAAGTTTAAATCTATGCTGAGAATTAGTTAATTTATATATTGTTTTGTAAATACAAGTTTTAGCTTATTATGAATAAAAGTTGTACTATAAGTAAATTTATAATGTATATTATTTAATAGGGGTTTCTGTATGACTTCAATTTGTGCTTTTTTGTTGCCCTTCTCAAACATCAAAGATGTATGCATAACAATAATATCAAATAAATTTTGGGTTGTTTTTAATATAGAAAATTTGGTATAAATGAATAAATAATTCTTTAGCAAAACATAAGTTATACTGTAAAACAAGTGAACATAAATCAATACATTTTGAATCAATAAGGTAAATGTAATACTTTTATATTTTAATTTGAATTTCAATGCAGAAATATCCAAAAGTTTTCTAAAATATTTTGGCTTCAAAACAATAACTTAATTCAGAAAATGAATTATTCAAAGATATTAATTAAAAGCTACTTCAATTTGAATTTAATAAATATCAATTAAAGACATAAACAGAAAACTTAATTAAAAGAAATTTCTTTGGAAAAATTCAAAACAATTAGCTTTTCGGTACTTATACAATTGAATTAAAACATACTCAAAATTGTTGTTTTAGTAAGGCTTTGAAATATCCTACAAATTAAATCGATGGGTAAAATTGCCCTAAAAACCATCAGTCAACAAATGAGAAGGAAGGATTTGAAAATAAATAATAGAGAAGCACTTCGTTGATATTGGAGATTTAAGTTTGCGTGAAAACAGGCCAAAAGTGATTACGTGACCTTAAATGTGAGCGTGATGTAGAATTAAAGTGCTAATTTGCTCGCCCGAGAATATCAAGAAAGAAAAGACACTTGAATGGAGACCAGATTAGAGGTGTGTAAAAGAAAAGCCAAATTACAACCGAAGTACCCAAAGTTTTATTTGGTTTCGTTTTCAAAGAACTTCGCTGTTGATGACTGTTTAACTTATTTTACTTATGTTAACCTTAAAAAAAATAAGGAAAAATATTGCTGAATATGTTTATGTGTTATTGAAAACTTTTCTATTTCAAAAAATATCATTTTTTAAATTCCGAATATTTTTCATTTATTCCTAATTAATAGCTATATATCCATATGAAAAAATTATAAGTTGACAGTAATTCTTCTAACTTTGTATTATTAGGGGTAGTCGCAATAGTTATTATCGAGAGTTGAGATTGGATGAAGCATGTCTTGTAAAATAAATTGTCTTTAAATAGTATATCTTGATGAACAGACAAGTGACATTGAATAATTTCTGAAATCATAGTAATATAGCTTCTCTAGTAGTTGTACAGTCCTGTCGGAAACTATAGACTTGTATAAGTCCAAACAACTGTGATTGTTGATTCTACGTTTTTTGAAACTCTGTAGAACATAAATGTCTCATTTCTGCAATCAAAAATCCAATTGGTTTGTTATTTCTATGAAATCTGTAATATTACTCTACTTAACACCAGAAAGCATCAAGAAGACATTTTTACCATTTTAAAAATTCTAAAATAATTTAAAAGAAATGTATGCTTAATATCAAAATCTGCTTCGGAGACAAGACTAAATTATTTTTCCTATTGAAATTATTCTTACAGTAACACTTTTATAATTAATTTCTGACATTTTACTCGATATTACTCATTGAAAAATATATTTAATAGTTGCAAATGACTACTCTTGTTTACAAAATTACATATTTGTAATTAACTAATTTTTAGTACTATATTTATTAGTATTATAATTAATATATTATAAGATTTGAAAAAAAATTACTTTTAATGTAAAATGTATAATGTTTTAAAAATATTGAATTTCTTTATGAAAACTTAATTAAATTTAAAATTTATTTTATTCTTTAAAGCATAGAACATTTTGAATTGGCAATATTTGTAGTACAAATTTAACTCCTAATGCACCTGACTTCACTTTTTGTATTCTGAATTACACCTGCAATTAATAATATGTTGAATAAAAGTAATTCATGTGCTTGGGTACTTAAGACGGTTATTTTTTATATTTTTGAATATATAGTTGCTTAAGTATGTTGATTGCAAACAAACTGGAGTATAAAATTGTATACACAGATGCATTAAGAAATTAAAAACATTTTTCAGTTATATTTTATTTTATTCCGAAAAATATTTTGACAAATATAAGCGAATTCATTTGTTTTTCATAAACTAACGAAAATAAAATAAAATTTTCAAGTTAATTGATTAAATTCTTATCAACACTCCGTCCCTTATCAAAAGCAATTTCATGTAAAAACACGTCACGGTGTCAAAAATAGTACAACAGACGCTCGTTTTCTAGGAACATTTAATTTATGAACACTTATGTTTTTACGAATTAGTGACTATTCCCTGCTGTAAATCCATTGATACAATTATATCCATTTACAAACTAAAATTTTCAATTTTTTTTTTTTTTTTTTTTTTTTTTTGTACTTTCGTTTGTGTCAAATAGTTTTATTTTGCTGTATAGTGATATTTGTGTGATATTTTTTTCAATTTTCACATTTGATTCTTTTTTAAATCATGCCTGAGAGCTTGATTTATTTGTGGACAATGAAGAAAAACGTACAAGCATTCCAGAAATTGTGGGAACAATAATCAGAATCTTATGAATATCAGGCATTTGGTAGGAAGTAACTGTGGTACCGACTTCAACTGTGTTCTCCGTTCGTAAGATACAGAAAGAGAATAAATTATTACCTTATCTTCCTTCCTTAGAATATATAGAAAGGGGAAACACTCTTTACAAGTTTATGCTTTCTTGTTCTATAGTTGGTTTTGTTTTATTTCAACATTTCAATATATGAAGATTCATTTGCTAAGAGAGATTGAGTTGATCCCGTTGTGAATTTTTCGCAATTTAAGAAGCGAACGTGTTTTCAGTTGAAGTAATAAAGAAAATTCTGAAAGTAAACAAAAAATTCTATACTAGCTAAAATTGTCAGAAAAACATGAAATTCTGATTGATGAAATTCAACCGATATATAATTTTTATAAACTCGGAAAAAATCTGAAAAATTACACAGTACCATTGAAAGGAAATAGTAACCTCCTTGTCAAAAATATTGTAGAGAATCAATACACACTAAATTAGAAAAAGCTTTCTTGAGAAAAATGAGAGGAATGAACATTCCTATTGATAGTAATGTCCTTATAAATAAATCCTACTGGTTTTCTATGAAGCTGAATATAAAATATTTTACCGCATCAACGATTGGCTAAAAACATTGAATTGGCTTCAATTACTTATTATTCTTAAGAAAATTTTATGGCGAAGTACAATACATAAACCAAAAGAAAGTGTTCTTTTAAGTATGAAACAGATTTTGCACATGTTTCTTAAAGTGCATTTTAAACAATTCTTTCTAATACTATTTTATTTATAAGAAAAAAGTAGTGTAGTAAAAAAAATCAGATCTTAATTATCTCTTGAGGTTATTTTTTTAGAAACTTATATTTTTTTGTTTTACAAACTTTTACCACGAATTTGTAAAATTGAGCGCTTACTGTATTTCTAAAATGATATTTATTCATTACATATAAAAAATACATAAGTAATGAATAAAAGAAATATCTTGCTATTTTTAAAATTTTAATAATTGACTAATGGATACATAGTTGTTATATATTTGAGTAATTATAATCATAAATCATAAGACATCGATATTCGAAGCAACGAACTATTGAAACAATAGGAGAAATTATTCTCTACAAATTGCAAGGATTAAATAAAAATTAGGCATCATTTATGTGTGCAAAATTTTATTATATTTTAAATCTATGACACCTTTGATTTATCAAAGTCTCGAATAATATCATCACAATCTAAAATGATATTATTAGACCAGATGTTATTATTAGATGAAAATTAGAGAAGGATGTTGATATTTGTTTTTAAGAAATAAAGAACGAGATAGGATGAAGACGTTCCACTCATGCTAAATTCTGATGAAAATTCACCTCAATGAGATCTAGCCCTTTACTTCCCAGTACCCTTTAAAGTTAAAATTCTGACTTAAAAATTTGTAGACACTCTATTTAGGCCTAAAAGAGTATGCAGTTAAAATTTCATAAAGATTGCACTTCCGGTTCTGACGGTTTCGGGTGGTCGATGGTGTAAACCACTGGGAAACTAGAGCTCTGAAAAGGACAGCTAAGCGAGCATTGCGGTGAAGCGCAAGAATGAGTAAAAGCTTTTGCTTATGGATGAGAAATAATTGTATTATACATGTGTTGCAGATTTGGCATTACCCGGTGTGCACCACGTAGAGGCCTGCTACTTTACACACCATACCCCCCCCCCAAATATATATATATACATATGAAATACTCCTATATACAAAATTATTTACAAATTTTTATAAAAATATATACAAAAACTTATTTTTTACTTTTATGATAGTTCTGAAAGCAAGTCACTCCCTTTTTAAAAAAGCACAAGCCGACATTACATGATTTGCACGCAAAACTTGTTCTGCGAGGCTTCTGCTTAGTACTACAGTACGCGCATCTTCTGCTCGTACTCTTTACTGATATATGCTCAACCACAGAATGACCCCCAAGGTTTCCCTTCCAAGTGAATAGACGCACCCACGCAACATTCCCTAGCTTCAGAAGTACATTCACCTACTCTCTGTGAGCCCCCCAAAAGGAGAAAAACAAAGTCGTAAATCAGATGTCACATGTGATCGTTTCTCTGCAGAGCATACGTAGTTCGTTTTCTAGTTTCCCAGTGGTTTACGTCATCGACCACCAAAAGTAAATTGTTTATTTTGCGCATGGTTTCTGTGTAAAATATATAAAAATATTTAGAATAAATAGCTTAGAGTACAGTCAAGGAAATGACATAGATTTTTTTCCTAGCATTTTATTTTGTATTTTAAAATAATTTTTAAATTATGTCTCTGATATATGGTTCCTTTTTATAGTGTCACTTATAATTAATAAATTCTTCGCTTGTGTGGTGCTGCCATCTTTTATCAATCTGAGTAGATAAAAGTACAAAATAAGACTAATAGCATAGATTTTCGGCGAATTTTAGCAGTTTTACAAGCGAGTAAAGTTCGGTGGTTTAAGACCTAAACCACTGAAGAGCAAAGGGCTAGAAGGTAGAGAGAGACAAAATGCATGATACACCATGTATGTAACAACTGCCATTCAAAGATAAAAGATATGCTCAAAAATTGAATAAGGGCTTTTTATTAAGATACTTCAAACTTCTACGTTAAATCACCACTAATTTTCATCTGATTACAAAAACTCACTGAGGAATAAAAATAAGTTAGTGTATATAGCTGCAAATAAGACACAATAAATCTTGAACTCTTTTATTATGGTATAATAATGATTATTTCTGTGAAAAGACGATATGATTCATTTTTTGCATCCACGTTTATCTTTGATCCCTCTAATCGAAATACCCTTATCTTTTAGTCAACATCATGAGTCACAAAAGTTATGAGCAACAAGTTGGTAGTCTATGTTGCATCATCAACTTACTTAAACGCACTTGCAAACTCATTTATAATTATTCTTGACGTTCATCACTCAAATCTATTCAGATGGCTTGTCAATTTTCCAGATTGCTTTGAATAAAGATGCACTCAATATATATTGTATAGTGTATTTATAAAAATTCTATAAACTTGCTAATTCCGGAATCAAATTCGTAGTGCTTTCGTCTTAACTGACCAGAAGAACAATATTGATGTACGATGAACTGTATTTTTATTTATACTTTATCATCAAACAAGTTAAGGCACATGCTGCTGGGCATGTTTTCTAAGAAACGTGTAAGCACAAAAATTATATTTCAACTGCTACTATCTGAGAAATTAGATGTACATTTTATTACTCACAAACAAAGAATGTGTCAGTACCATTCTTGTTTTAGGTGAATGATTTAAAAAACTATTCACTTGCTTGGCATGATGTAATCCATCTGTCATATATCTATCTATCATAACGTTTGTGGCATGCAATTTTACACGATAGCAGTTCAAATAATTAATACCAATAATTATTGACCAATAGATAATATTTGTCAGTCTTTTTTAACGTAATTTGAAAATATATCTTGTTTGCAAAGAGGAAGAATAGATGTATAAATATGAAGTATATAAAAGATTTGATTTTAACCTAGAGACTAGTCTTTTGACTTAAGAGTCTTTTGACTTAAAAATATCTGCAGTTAATCAAATATATTTAAAACATACATAATGTTATTCTAATATATGTTAATCATTATTTATAATTATGTAGTATATTTAAAAAAACTGAAAAATTATCAAATTACAGGGAGAAGGAAATGAAAAAGGAAAAATGAATGAAATTTGAAAAAAAAAACACTTATAATTAACACTCAAAGCAGAAAATGTTCTTAGAGTTGAATATTTTAAAAATATAAATGAAAAGATTTTGAAATTAAATAATTTATACCTTTTCCAAACAAACAATTTTATATAAAATTATTTTTAATTTCAAGGATGTTACACATGTTTTAAGAACTTCCATTATAGTTAATAAATAAAAATATTCAAAACTCTTATTAATGCATATAGTATTATTTATGCTTTATTCACGTAGTCAATTTTATAAAAGGTCCAATTTAAATAAAGTGTTTTAGATCTTTAGAGATTACCGAGATTAATTAATGTATTTTTTGAATAAAATGAAATACATAAGTTTATTTCTTATTGTACGGAATTGATTTTTTTTACTGGAATCGAATTTACATAATCGATTTGGAACTTCAAAAATTATGTAGCATGCTACAAAGATTAGAAATTAATCAATAAAAAATCAGAGAAGATAACGCAGAACTTTGTTAACAATTTTATAAATAAAAATAATTTATATAAAAAATTTATAAATATTTATATAAAAAATAAAGTTTAATTTAACTTATAATAAAATATTTTAGCTTCAGAAATCCATTTGCATGCTAAAAGAAACAAGCCGGCCTTATATAATTTAATAACATTCAAGACAACACAAAACTCGTCAACTTGAATGAGAGCATTTCTTAAAACGTATTATTTGCTGAAAATACTTAAATTGAGTTAGAAATAAAATTTATTTGCATCCCAAAGCTCATAATCAGTTTTTCTTAATTCCAAGTATTTGACATGTAAATTTTGCTAAAAAATCATATTTTCAATTTAATTTAAATTAAAGGAAGTGAAGGTTTCTTTAATTTAATGAATTTTGGTAGCAGTACAAATACTGTTATTTAAAATCATTACATTAATTCCTTAAAATATAACTAACTTTAATACGACTCGAAAATAATTGAATTGATTAATAAAGCAATTCTTAATGATCTTGACGAACAATTCACTCGAGTAAGTGTAGCAAATAATTCTCCAATGGTTCATACGAATAGATTAAAGTATTGTATTTAATCGGTTGTACTTTCGTTGATTGATGAAATAATCTTTGTTCTTTACAATGCTTTCTTTCCTTTATACGTTATTACAAAAGTAGTGTTTGCTCTTACCTAATGATTAATATTCAAATTCCGATCATAAAACTTTCTGAGTAAGAATATTGAAATCAGTCTTAAAAACTGCAATTGTACTACATCGAAAAATGTAGATTATAAAAGTAATTATAAATTATTAATTTTAAATGAAATATATTCAGTTTATTCATTATATTGAAAAAATTACAAATATACAAAATATACAATATAAATATACAAAATTGTTTAAAAAATATATAGTAGTTTCTTTTGATATTAGAAAATCATTATCATTTTCTAATTAACCTAAAAATATTTTCTCTGTACTTCATTGAAAATTAAGATATATGTCTATTTATGGCTAATAATTTATTATTATTTCTGACATTTTATTCGATTTGCAATCAGAAAAGGAAATTAATTTATCCTTTTTTGAGATTTTCTGAGTATGAAATTTTCTAGTACGTTTGATGGTCTTCTATAATTATTTTTGTTCATATTATTTTAATTTCCCCAGATAACATTTCAAATTATGTCATTAATATTTCTTAAAATTACATCACATTTCCTTAAAAGAAAATTAAAACTAGATAGCTATAAATGTTGACTAAAAGATACTTAAAAAAATCTACAAATTCTTATATTTTTGTCTTTATTTTTTATTTAATATTTTTAGTCTTATATTTTTCACATGTAAAACTATTAAAGTAATCGATGTACAAATTTCAAAATATCAATGATGTAAGTGTGTTTCAGTATATAAGAATTCACAATAAAAAATTTGATTTTTTTACATATAAATGTCTGGTGTCTCACTCTCTAAATACACTTTTTATATAAACAATAACTTTAGTGGAAAAAAATATTACATTAAATATACATTTGATTCATAATTTTATAATTAATAAATCAATTATTCGTTATTAAAATCTTGATAACTAATAAATCAATTATTCGTAATTAAAATTTTGATAATTTATAAATCAATTATTCGTAATTAAAATTTTGATAATTAATAAATCAATTATTCGTAATTGAAATTGAGTGCAAATGAAGTATTACTTGTTTTTTTAAAAATAATCAATGTCTGCTTTTAGAGTAATTATCATATATTTATTTCAGACCTAAAATTTCTTAAAATTCTTTATTTTAAATAATTTCTGATTTAAAATTCTCGAAATCAACCCAATTATATTAATGCTTAAAAACGTTTTAACCATTTATAGTTATATTTTTATAAAAAAATGTCTAATATAAGCATTACTTTTCTAACTCAATATTAATAATATGCATTTTATTTGCTTGTTTTAGAGTTTTTATAAAATATTCGAAAAAGAAAAGAAAACAATTTTGTTACTTTAAAATAAGGAAAACCTAAATGACTAAGTTCAATACATATTTTTAAAAATAAACTAATAGTATTAACTATTTTCAATCATTGGACACGATACAAAACTAATTCAAAAATCTTCCTTTGATAATATAGAAATTTCTCCTTTGTTTCAACAATTAAGATCAAAAATAATTACCTCTTTAAATATTCACTACAATATCTTTTATTAAAGAAATCATTTTATGTTCCCCAATTTACCTTCAAATTAAGTAACGATATATTTCCGCTTTTCAGACACCGAAAAAATAATAATAAAGAAATGATAAGTTAAAAATGAAGTAAAGTAAAAGTGAATTAAAAATTATTTAAAATATAATAGATTTTTAGCTATTTTTTTAATTTTTTTTTCATTTAAATAAAAATGCTATTTATGAGGTAATAAAAACTAAATAAATATTGACAATGGTATTGAAATTGAGAAATATTTAAATAAAAATATATTATTCATTATTTTGTTTTTAAAATATGATTAATTTTTATTTGAATTTAAGAGGAGATTTTATAGATTTATATATTATATATTTATAATTCCTTAAAGATTCCTTATATAAAATATATCATTTATTCTTAGAAATTTAAGAATAAAGTGTCAATTCCAATTTATTAAATTTTGGCACATCATAAAATCTAATTAAAACCTGATAATATTAATATAGTTTTCACATAAAATTAAAAAATATTGCACTTCTAAATATTCGGTATTCCAAAGTATTAAATATCGACTTGTGAAAACATCTATATCAGTTAATTTGAGAGCATTAAACAAGAGAGATTACATTTCTGAATATTCACAAAGCTCCAAATAAATATTTTCTCTCAAGTTGTGTTTAAATTAGTATTTATGTCACATTTCTCAATTTGATTCAATATGTAAAGCATGATTACTCTTCACTGGAAACTCAAATTAAATCGAAGTTCCTACCTGTTAATTAAACTCTCTATAATGAAACAATTCACGAAATTCTCGTTTTACTGTACTATATAAATTACATTCAGTATTTTAAAATTCCAGACACTCATGTTATTGGTAATGGCTGATGTATCTAATAGGATTCAATGTTATGCATTGTATCATTTCGAACAAAATATATTTAGTGTTAACAGATTTTATTTTGTTAAAAACTAATATTAGAAACATGAATATCTATACATTAAATATGTATTCCTCTTGCGTCTAGTGAATACGTAATTTATTTTTACATTTTAGGAAAGGGCACGTAGTTCTTAAATTTTATTAAATATTTTCAGAAATTAATTTTAGAATTGTCTTTATCATTCGTAAGTTAAAAGTGTGCATGCAATGTAAACACAATATTTTATATATTTTTTATACTTTATATTTTCATTATACTATGTTTCATAATGATAAAAACTAAATTAAAATATATATATGTGTGTATGTTGTGTGTGTGTGTGCCGAAGTTGAAGAAAATTTTGATTTTCCTATCTCACGTGCCTGAAAACCATGATATACAAATAAAGAGCTTTTTAGCTTTTATCAATTTGTGATTTAGAGGGTTTTTATTGTACTTTGTGACAAATATCATTTATAGTTTTTAAATGTGGCTTTACTTTAAAGACTAACTCATTCCAATCCCTTAAAACATAAGCTTACAGCATATCTTAAAGTGGTCAATATTATGATACATTTTAGAGTGAATTTATATTGATATATATCTAGTTAACAAAAAGAACATACAAATTTAATTTATTCTAAACCTTCTCGATATTTATATAAATTTTATGAGAAGTTAAGATAAGCAAATCTCTACAATTTGTTATTATTATTACAGATATTTCAGATTCTTTATTTTCATAACAATGTGAAACACACCCTATTTGCTCGAAAAATGTGTTGACATGCGTACAAAGAGAAATTGCATGTGGGATATTCATTCTAGACCATACACTGTCAATGAATCAGACAATTAATTTATATCTTTTAATTTACAAGCATGTCAATCCAACTTTTTAAATCATCAGTAATCACAAAATCCTTGTTGAGACATTAACTTTGTAAATTATTCTCAGTAAAATTACATTTAAACTTGCTGTTAATAAATATTATATTGTAGAATTTTTACTAGGGATAAAATTTACAACATACGATCATTCACAAATAATAAAAAAAAATCAGTTTCATTCCAATAAGCTGTGGCACACGTTGGTTTTAACTTAAAGAACATGAAAATAAAGTCAGTGCATCATATTGTATGGGTAAGAAATCGTGCATCATATTGAGTCATAAGGCATGGGTAAGAAAATTCTTACCCATGTCAAAGCAAATTGCTTGATTATAAATGATTAAAATTAAGTGCCTAATTTTTTTATATTATCACTTCATTGTATTTTATAAATAAATAGTTGCATGGAAGAACTTCATGTTGTTTAATTTTGTTGTAACATGCCGATCTATTAACTTTTTTTCAACACATTTATCATCAGAAAAAATTTAGTGTTAAGCTATTTCCATTTCAAGTAAGAAAGGGATATTTCTTATTGCAATTCAAAGTATT
>JAPDSC010133853.1:0-35066 GCA_026290005.1 Latrodectus geometricus
TCCCTTCATATCTAGCCAAATTTATATATTAGAAAAACCTTAAGACTATAAAATTTAATCGAATCATTGAAAAGCCATTGCAGAAATATGAACTCTCGAACTTTATTTTTTATCATGGTGACAAATTTGGCGCATGGAACCGAAAACTTACACGAATAGCAATATTTTTATTGAAATCTAAAACGTGGACGAACATATCATGGTCATTATAGAGCGCACTTACATAATATAAAAACAAAATACATTATTGAAATATATGCTTCTGATTTGATGGAAAAGTTTATAGACATTCACTCAAAATCAGACAAAATTTTAATATGATTTTCAAACCAAATGAACTGGAAATACATTAAATAATTTAACATAAAATAATTTAACTAATTAATTGAAACATTGTGATTTTAAACTCACAATTAATTTTTGTTATTAATAAATTGAAGGACTTTTAATGTAAAAAAGAGAATCACAATGTCAAAATTCAGCCATTGCGTGTGTGTTTAAAACTTCTTTTTTTTATCATAAGTGGCAAATGGAATTAAATAATACTATAAAATGTTTATTTTATTAATTTGAGTATTTTATTTAGATGGTTCGTAATGTATAAATATATTGCTACTTCCAACAAAGGACTTTATGATGTTTAAAAATCCATTTTATTTAACGAAAGGGAATGGCTGATGGAATAATTGTTTACAGTAAGAATTTTTTAAAAAATATCTTTAAACTTTAGATTTAAAGATTATATTTTTTGTAAATGTCTTATTTAAAAAATATAGATTCTCTAATTAAACTTCCATTAACAACCTTTATTGCAATTTAAAATAATTAAAATTTTTTTAAAATATAGTTTCTTTTTTTTTCCAAAACAAAATGTGTTACAAATTTATATGATAAAAATGTATTAAGTAATTGTAAATAAATATATTTTTTTCAATACATTTAATAAATATTCATATTTATCAGCATTATTTTTTTTTCTTAAAATATTTTATTTATAATTTATTTGAAAAATATATTTGATTTAAGAAAATTTTCGAGTAACTATATTATTTGTCTGAAAGAACAATTAAAAATTTATTGAACTATATTTGCTGATATACTGCAATTAAGTAACTAATGATTTGTAATAGATTGTATATTAAAATCATGCCAATGTTGTTATTCATATTTGTTCAAGAGCAACATTGATAATTCTTCAGAAAACAGAAAAATTAAGCAAAAATCATAAATAAAACAAATTCTGGCATACTTATAAGATTTTTAAAATACTTTTAAATTTAATATTTGTAAATAAAATATTTAACCATTAAAAACTAAAATTATTAAAACAAATTAATTTTATAGAATGATAATTTTTTTTTACAATTATTTAACATTTTCAACTTTAAAAATGTGGGTATTTAGAATTTAATGTATTCTTAATCCTTGATTTCAAAAGGTCATTTTATTTCACAGATCATTTCACATTCTTGAACATTTTACGGTACTTTTATTTAATATACCATCAAATTCATTATTTTAAATAATATCTAAATTATTTTCTCACAATCTGTGCAAAGTTAATAAATATCTTACTTTTAACCACAGAATAAAAAAGGAGAATGGGTTTTGAAACAGATGTTCAGAATACGAAGTAATTTATGAAGTTAAAATTTTAACGGTGTATTCTATACTTAATAGTTCTCATGTTAGTTTTATATGAAAAAATAAGAAAGTAACAAAATACTGTAATTATCTCACAAAGATATTTATCACGAGAAACAACGCATGTGATTGTTCTGCTATAAAAACCGCTATTTTCAAGAGGTTGATTTTTAACTGTATTTAATTACAATCTTTCTGTTTTATTTTAGACTGAAACATATCAGAGCTTCAGAACACAGCAAAAAAATTGCTTAACCGCTTCTAGTTAATAAATATATATTAAGGCAAAATTTTGAATATAAAGAAGAATCTATAAAACGAAAAGAAGTTTCTTTCTTAACCAACCCAAGAAATCCTTAAGCTCCATCCGCCAACAAAACCTGACAATAAATTAACTAGTCAAGTAAAAACTTGGAGCTCTTGTATTATATTTTCAGAAAGGAAAACGCATTATTTTTCTCAGAAAACGCTTTAAAAATGAGAATTTCTCATCATTTATTACGTTAGAAGCACAGCATGATGGAACATTCTCTTGGAAACTGGAAGAGCTTTTTTTTTCCATGTGTCATTTTTCTGGCAAAAAGGCATTATGCATAACAATGGCGTTGGTGTTTTATCTCGTAACTTGCTATTTTAGCTTAGTATCATAATGGTTTGAACTATGACTTATGTTCGCAATCTATTATAAGACTCAGAACAGTGTGTTTATTTGACATGTCATTTAAAAAAGTTAACCAATCTTTGTTTGCTTTGGTTCCCATGGTAATTTTTTATCTTACTACATACATTTTTCTTCTATTTTATGCAATAATTTATATGGTGGGAATATCTAAACAACATTAAAAACACATCTTCAGATTTAAAATTGCTATTAAATATTCCCTTCTTTTAGCATCATTTAATTTGAAAAATCTATTAATTAGGTCAAATATATGATTCTCCGACATTGTTTTAACCGATATGATTTTATTCTTAAATTGTTTCACTTAAAATGGAACAACAATCGCCAGAATGGGGGTATACAACTTAAAATTCAAACACTTTTCTTGGAGATAAAGCTTTGTGATATTGAATCATGTAGAAACATAAAAATAAAGTTAAATCAACATTTTATATTTGAATTTACGTAACATGAAAAATAATTTAAAGTAAACTGAATTAATCAACAAATAACTATTTTAAAATTGGGATACTTAAAATTGGTCAATAACCTTCTTAAATTATTATCCATTTTTGTTCCAAATGCGTAAAACATGCTTGGCAAACTTTAAATTCTTAAAGTCTTCCAATTTGTGAAATTTAATTGAATATTTTGGGTTAATTTAAATTGTTTATTATTGTATCAATGTAAATTATATAAATTTGTTTAAGCATTTCTTTTTTATTTTGTCTCTAAACTAAATGAAAAGACTATCTGTTTTACAACTGAACTATAAATTTGCTTCATAAAATTAATTTTCCTTCATTGCGAAGCGTGTGATCAAAAATGTGATTATTATGTATAATATGAGTGTCCATATAATTTTGTCTGCAAATTGAATGCGCTGCTATTCGAACAAATGGGTGGCTTGATAACTTTACTCAGATATTTTTAATTTTATGAAATGTAAACTTGAAATTCTCAAACTGAAATTATCATAAATAAGGAAATCAAAAATTTTAATACCTTCAATATTAATATCTCATAAAAAATAAAGTAAAAATTAAAACTCAAATCATATCACCATTCAAAGCATAGCTAAGTAAGTATTCTGTCTTAATTTTTTTAAGCTTTACCTCCAGTTTCCTCAAAATTTAACAAAATTGTTCAATATAGAAACATTGATGGTGGAAAAATTTGTTAAACTATTTGAAACATCACTTTCCAATTCATATTGCTGATTTTTGTTGCTGTTTCTGATCCCAGATGGCGTAGCATTCCTACACCACATCCACAAGCCCCTCAATCCTCACAGAATCAAGAAACATCAGCTGCTTCACATGATAATCCTCCTTAGTAAATTCCGGACACAAAATAAACTGTTTGAGGCTAGCCTTATCAACACCATATTTACTACCTGTAGAATAAAGCTTACGTTTTCCAACAAATTTAAGGGCACGAGGATGGCCACTAGCACCACTAGCACACTAGTATACATAGCCTAGGCAGCTCTACAACCTTTGAAAGTAATGTAATCACCAGGACCAAAAAAGAATATCAATAATGATGAAATCGAATGCTTCATATACTCAAGACACGTATTTTTTGTATAGAATACAACTCGTTGTATGCGAGAGCAGTATCAGTTGCAGAAGGTCTTTAAAGTAACTGGATAGGCAGTATGACATGGAAAAGACATAAAGCTTCTAGTTAAATGTACAGGAGACATCTTAGTGTAATCGAGTGTAGAGGACTGACTTAGCACCTTTGTATGCTAATGTTGGTGGGAAAAATGTAGTGGTAGGCATTGTGTGGTCCTAAAAGTATTGAAATGTGCCCTACCTATTTCACCCACCTCTCATAGGAATAATCACTTGCCTCGATGAGGCGCTAACTGAAGTTAAGGGGAACTTTTAATTACTTGTTATTTTAATAAGGTCATAATAAAAAGTCATAAAATTGTTTTTTTGTATAAGAGCTGCCCAATTTATTCTTTGCAATACTGGGATTTACTTTTATAGAAAAGTTGTACTTCTATTTTGAAAACATATTTAGAAACTATATCTTTTTTGTTAATGTTAGTAATCATTTGCAGAGAGTATCACTTCTAATATTATTAACCATGTATGTTATACAATGACATAATGTTCTTTTTAACGATGACAAGAAATTTAAATTTGTCACAATAATTATTTTTAATTTGACTCGATGTTGTTGACACATCCAAATATTGCATTCATTTTTGACGTAGTAATAATATTGTACTTTTATGATAAATTAATAATCAATTAATTTTAATAGAATGATCATTTTAAGCTTCAATTAAATTGGTTAATAAGATTTAACGCACTCACAACCCTTACCCTCTCCACACTCACAGATTGCACAACCTATCAAAACAACTAAATATCACACACACAATCAATTCGGATAAATGTTTCTATTTTTATCTTCTTATCATTTCATTTACGTTATGCAATAAAAGACTTAGTGCATATGACATGAGTTAACTTAAGAATCTGAGATCCCCTCATTTTTCTTGTAATACATTTCTAACATGCAATGTCGATAGGACATCGAATAAAATATGTATTTTATTATATTAATATATTAAGGTCATTTAACCTTTTAGTTTCGGTTCTAATTAAATGCAAATACGTTTTTCTGTTTACCAGAACAATTTTTTTAAATTAAAATTTGAATAGTTTTTGCGTTTAAAGACAGCCAGAAAAAGATATTTCAATATGCATGTTGTGATACGCGACAGTTATTAGACAGTAGCTAATAATACATTATACCGTTTAACAGATTTTAATGAATATTAAGCAGTACAGAAAGCAATTATCCGATAAGAAGCTTATTAGGATTCAAGGATTACACGTTAATTATTTTCTTGCTTGATTAAACCTAGTTATTAAAACGTAAGAAAAAAGAAAAATCCAATAAATTGCTTAAAAGTTTGCGAATTGCTTAAAAAAATAAGATTTTTTGTTCGCCAAGTGTTCGAGGTTATTAAATGAGACAATATACGTAAGTAGTTATTTATTTAAAATTTAAATAAATAAAAATGGCTGTGATTTGAAAAAGTAAAAATATGCCTCCTTTAATCATTAAAACATAATTATTTCCTCAATATTTATGCAAGTTTTCTTTATTTTTTATTTCTTTTTCACACATGCTTAACATAAATGTAGTAAACATAAATGATTGAGTTTCTTAGTTGCAAACTTTAATAAAGAACAAATGCTTTCCTTTTTGTGACAAATCCGCAAAAAGTAAATTACTTAGAAAATTAAATTGTAAAAAGATTGATAGTGAATAGATTTTATAAGTTTGATATTCAATGACTTGTATTTTAAAGTTAGGCATTCAATTTCTGATAAATATGGTCTTGATTCGTATTACTCTTATAAAATTCATATGAAATTAAAAAATACAGAATTACAATTAGGAACTTGTGATAGTAGTAAAAATGTTTCAAATTCTTTCCCTTTTCTTACACTGTATATATTAAAAAATATATTTTTATTTAGCTTTTGACGATGCTTAGCTGAAATATAGTTGTTCTATTAGTTGTTTATAAGAATATATTGTGGTTCAGCAGAGCGTTGGTTTTCATCTTAAAGAGTGTCATCAATGTTAAATTTGGACGTTCATTATAATATTAATATAATGATAGTTTTCGTTTTTTAATTGATACAAATAGTGATTATTCTTTTTTAAGGAAAAACAAGAATAATCAATGAATACAAGGCTTATTAGCAATATACACGTATGGATTATATCTAGTGAAAGAAGATAAACGTCTAGTGTGAAGGAGCAAAAGAAACCCAAATTGAATTTTTTCTTTCTCCAGTGGTTAATATAACAAACTATGATTTTCAGTTTAAATTTTTAAGGATTTATTTCCAACTGCCATATTGAAGGTTAGCCGCTGTTTGAAATCCCTTGTGAATTATTTTTTGTATTATTAATGTTAAATTATCCCTTGTGAGCAAAATGTTACCTCAGGAACCAAAGTTTTATTAACGACCACTACGTATTCATGCTATAATCCACCCACAGCTCTAAGAATATTTGGGGCACTATTATAAGCACTATTGAAGAATATAATCTTCTTTATGTATTTGCAAGGTTTCTTAGTTAAGCAGAACAACAATTAGTCACAATATATCTCGAAAGTGCGTAGAGGACTCCATTATTTCCATTGGTCTTTTTTCTTAAGAATATGCAGAACAATCTGGAGATATATTTTGAGGCATCCATAATGTCTTCATTTCATTCAATATTTATTTATTGCTATCAGGATCTTCACTGCTGTGGACCAAAAACTTTACTTACCTCTTAGTGTCTAATTTTATCACCATCGATACAATGTCTATGTGTTGATTTGGACAATTTTTGTATTAATTCACTTCAAAAAACAGTATGTTATTCTTCGTTTATATGAATAGATTTATCTTTTCTATTCTTATACGCGTAACTAGTTTTATAACTGGGGATAAAAGTTTTCTAAAATTGTATACTTTTACATCAAACTGTGCCAATGTTTTCAATCTTTAAATGATTTTTTTTAATACGTAAGTATGATTAATTAATATTATTAATAAGAATAAAGCGAAATCTCTAATGGACAAACTTTTCAAGTTTGGTTTTATTTAAGAGAAGTGAAACTTGTTTAAAGAAATAATATAGTCACAAGAAGAAAATCTGTTTCATTATAAAAAATAACTAAAAATTATATTTAATTCATTAATTTATTCATGTGATTTCTAAATAAAAAAAAATTCAATATATGCAAGAACTTTCATTAAACAGTAATAAATGTTCTTGTAAGCTTGATTCTGTCACGCTAAAACATGTTTTAATCATCAAATCTATATTATTAAAAATTATTGAGGAATCCATTTACATTGTTTGCAATAAACAAAATGTCAATCTAATGAGTAATCAATGGATCATTTCTGAAGTAATAGGTGTTATCCTTCTGGAAGTAATACTGGATGAAATAGAATCGTCTCTTGCATTTTTATACATGTATAATTAACATTTATCTAAAAATAAAATCCGTAACAGTCACATTTAAAGTAACTGAAAATTTAAATGGTTGCAATAACACCTAATATATATGTATATTTGTTGGATATTCTAAGATGATGATATATGAACTCAATAAGCAATTTATAAGGAAAAATATTATTTTCTTGTATTAGAATGAATAATATTAAGTGGTTATTATAGAAATTTATTGTATACTATTTCTATATGAAGATCATCTTCAATATAATTGTTTGAAAATACATCAAACACAATCATCAACAATGGATATAATAATGTCATTAATAAATTGTTACGATTTATATTTTTATCACTATTTTTAATTGTATAATTCCGCTAAGGATATATTTATTGAGATTCTGCAAAAATAAATACGAGTTTTGAAATCTAACCAAGTTACCACAAAATTTGAAATTCTAAGCACTTTATATTGATTAGGTACATATTTGTTTGAGAAATGTTTGGTTAAATTAATAATGAATTAAACTTTTGGAAAGTGACAGAAAATGTGATAAAATATTAATTATATAAACCATATTCTATTCGATTATGTTAGTTTAAGAGGAAGAGATAATATATTCGAAGCTCCCAATCCTAATTGTTCCCAAAATACTTGGGTATTGAAAAATTTAATAATATTGACATGTGTGTCTAGTAAAACAATTTAGTAATATCACCCTTATATACATTTTCGAATGTTCCTTATTAGATCTTTATAACCTATTTTTGTTTGAACGAAAATTTAATAAGACTCAAATTTTTTACTTTGAATAATTTTCCACAAATTAACAATATTAAAACAATTTTAACATTAAAAAGAACCTGAGAATTGAATAAATAAATGTATCAGTAAAAAAATACTAATTTTCCAGTTTGTTTTTAATTATATAGCTAACTGATACTGATATGTGATCAATCAAATTCTGATATGTTGTTGCTATTGCACATCCCCAAGATTAGTGGAGCTAAATCAAGTCCATGAAACTATGCAACCTGTGGAAATCCAAAACTAAAAGTGGATTGTCAGTAAAGTCCGTCCTGGCGAGGCCCAGGCAAGTAAGAATGTGTTCAGGAGAAGCCTCCTCCATTAAACACTTGTGGCAGTCTTCAAATTGCTTAGATTGCCCAGAGAGTTTAATAGTTTTAAAGTGTCCACTGAGAACACGAGTTAAGTCCAGCAGGCTGCTTCATCGCGACGAGGGGATGGAAGAGGCTAAGTACGACGGGAATCTAATTCCTGGTACGGTCACTCTTGGTGTGAACGCCCTTCTATTAAGCCCAGCTAGAGTCTACAGGCATTAGGGCTGAGTCAGTCTTCAACCTTTGGTGTACCAGTCTCAGAACACCGATGCTGCCCATTTTCCCCATCCAGGAATACAAAATTGTGATATAAATATTGCGAAACAAATACAATTCTGCGATCATTCGTACAAATGTTTTATCACTAATGATATAGATCTCAATAATTAGTTTTTACAAATTTTTATGGGAATAACATAACAAACACCTGACATATTTTAAGCAATGAACAACTGAAATTAATTTCCTCAAATAATACAGAAAATGTCCTCTTGATGAAGGATTTGATGACTTATGAAAATTAATTCAGGTCATATTAAATTTTGTAGGAGAAGAATTTTTAATGTCAAGCAGCCTTTCTATGAAATTAAAAAATATGTATCTGACTTCATGTCAGAAAAGTTTCAATAGAAAAAATTGTGTAACATGAAAAAAGTTAAATAAGTATTTAAAAATTTTACATTTCAAAATAATATTATAAGAGTGTGTACCAATTCATAAAAAATGTTTTACAAACTGTATTTTTTATAAGCAAGGAAATTAGTTGATAGATTTATTCATCATCGATTTTTTTATAGATTTAATTTTTTTAGATAACATATATAAACTTGATGTCAGCCACAGCGCATATAAAATCTGAATTCCTTTTAGATGGAACATATTTTAACTTCATTAAACAATGGCAATCGATTGCAATGAATTCAAAATCGATGATAAATGCATTTACTCAATCGATGCATTTCAGTCTCTCTAAAACCAATGGTTATTCTAAAGAAGCTGAAATGCAGATAGGTAATAATTAAACCTTTTAAGTTGTCATAAAATATCATTTTTGAAATCAAACAGTCTATTCGGCTTAAAAAAACTTCTTTTTCATCAATTAATATACATATACCTTGTGAGCTTTTAAAATTATGAAACTTTTATCGTTTTTAAATTAAATTAATATGATTACTTTTTATGTGGTTATATTTATATTTTTTTTAGTTTTGATTAATGTACTTCAGATTAATATAACATAATAATAAAAGCTGTATGCATCACACATATATAAAATCTAAATTTTCGCTTAGAGCGATAAACATTCAGGTCCAAAGTAAAGTAATCAATAATAACACGAGATAGTAAATTTATCTCATGCGCAAATTGTTCTTTCAACTTTTAAAAAAACGTTTTTTTCGTTTTATTTATAAATTAATGTCAACCTTTTCAAAAATAAATGTTGGAAATAATTAAACTCCTTAATCTGTAATATGCCATAACACATTTTTGAAGTAATATCTCCAACAGATTATCTATTTTAAATTGTTTGATTTTTATCGGTTATTATACATATAACTTGTAAAATTTTACTTTATTTTTATTTTACGCTGATGAAAATTTTATCTCCTTGAAATTTAATTAACGAGATTATTTTTGATGTGTTTATTTTTATACATTTTTAAGTTTGGATAGGCGCAATTTAGATTAGTACAACACCATAGTACCATCTGCAATTACCAAAATATTAAAGTATAAAAAATCATCAAAACCACCAATTTAGGTAATATAATTGATAATAACACAAGGTAGTAAACGTGATCTTGTGACCCCATATTTTTTCTTTTCAATTAAAATAACAAAGAAATAAAAAGACAAAATTTTGTTTAGGATGTATTTAATATTCAGTTTTTAGAAAACTTATTCTTATTCAACAAGGATTATTATTATTTTTTTTTTTTTTTTAACAGGTTTACGTAAAATGCATACAAACAACATACAAAAATAAATTTTAAATTACGTAACAGTTGAGAAATGTATCATCTCACGCAAAGTATACATTTTTAAGAATGACTTATGTATAAAATTATTTTCTTCCCGAAAACTGAGAACTTTCTAGCCTTCTCAGGCTAATAAATGCAGGTCAACAACTATATGCAAAATTTTATAACTTGAGCGATTCACGATTCATTAGGTCAATTGTAAAATTAATTTAAGTAAGAATAACTTAATACATTTCGTTTTAAAATCTCATTTTAAATTCTAAATTCTCATTTTCTTGACAAGAGCACTTACTTTGTCTGAGTTTTATTCAAAAGAAAAAAAAACCGGCCAAAAAGATTCGAAAAAAGTTACTACTTCTTAAAACATTAATCTACTCGTGCGGAATTGGAAACTTTCTTCGAGGTTCCAGTTATATTAAGTTAGAATCTAACTATTTAAATATATTCAAATTCGAATGTTATTCCTAAAAGTTCGAAAGCAAGTTTGCTTTAAAACGTTCTCGAACTTGTTTCTAGAATCAATTTCTAAAATAAACAGAGTATCCTAGTTTCTGACCTGATTACTCTACTGAATGCTTTTAAAGATGAATAGAGAAGAAAGAAATATTCCATTTGACAAAAAAATTGGAAGCTTTCCAAAAAAGCCATCTGCACTTAACATGGGCATACGCTATTATACTTCTGAACGATCGCTGGGAGGTGATAAATTAACTGATTTTGTTTTTGAGATAGATTTATCAAATAATTTAATTAATTTTCCTCCATTTTACAATGTTTGCTCCCATGACAGGAAGTATTTGTAAATATCTTCCGTTGATTCATCAGATTGTCTCAGAGATAAGTTGTTTGATGAGCAACATTGAAACAATATTCCTTTGCCAAGGGAAATACATTTAAATATTTAAATTTGGACAATTTAGTTTTTTAATGCTTTAGTCTAATCTAATTGCTATTATGTATACTTTCTTAATTAACTCAAATAAAAAATTTGAGATAAAAGGAATTATATTTTTCAAACATGAAGTGATAGATGAAATACTATTAAGATTCACTTTTTACAATATTTCCATTCTTAACGATACTAAAGTTTTGACCGTTGCTGTTTTATGAATATGATGATTTTTTATTTTCTTAAAAAACAAATAAAACATGCTTATTATTATTTTTTTATACTCTGGAATGTATTAGCAACTAAAATGCTGCTTTAAACCTTGAAGATAGTCAAGATGATTCTATTAATATCGTGCATACAAAGCATTCTATTTTCAAAGATTTTTACAAATTTTATCACAAAAGTAAAAGGATTTAGCATGGTATATAAAATATTTAACACAGACAGTTGTATTCACATTAAGTAAAATAATATTTTCCGGAAAAGAGAATTTTGATAATATGAAGAAGTATGTTTTAAATGAATCTATTTTTTTAAATTTTGAAATGAAAAAATGTTATGTTTGTTAAGTTTAATTCTTGAGCATTTTAAATCAATAGAAGTCATATATTTCAGGCTTCGATAAATAACCACTTCAATAAAATGACGCTTTTTTATCCTCAAAACATTTTTCTTAAAATTTGTTATAGCTTTCCGAGCAACGAGTATGATAAGAAAATAATATTCTATAATTTTAAATGTAACTTTTGGCAGCGGTGCCATGTAGAATCTAGTAAGATTGTGGCTGTACCTACAATCTTACAGTTAATGATTTTGTTTCTAAGTTCAACTATATGAACTTATAATGACTGGGAACCCACTATAACTGCAAAGTTTCCTTTGATATACCACAATCCACTGCAAACTGATGTACACAGAGAGACCAACTAATCATCAAAGAACATTTGGTTGGGATTCTCATGCTTTTTAATGTGTTGCTCTTAGATTTCTTCTTCTATTTTTTGCAATGACATTTTACATTAGCCAACTACAAGAAATAAAAGATAATAAATTTTGCTATTCAAAAATGCTATGATTGTGTTTTTAAAATGACCAAAATTAAATCTTGTTCAGATTACATTGAGTTTCAATAAATGTGTCACAAATAATAGGGTATAGGAAAACTAGAGATAAATTTGCATTATTTTATATGTATATTTTTTAAGTTTATTTCTTAATTTAAAAAAAAATTTGAGCCATGGATTAATAAATATAAACTTTAAAATTGCGTACCTGTTAGACACATAATTTATAATATAGATATATTTATAAACAATACACGCATTTATTTCAAATATATTTTTAAATTTTTAAGTTTTAATTTTGAACACTGGTATAAATTTTACATTATATATTGAAAGAATCATTCAAATAACAGAACGTTAATGCATGTTTTATAGTTATAAATAAAATATGTGATTTAAACTAAACAAATCACGATAATCATACTGACAGAATAAAAAAAATGGAACGATAATAACATATGATAGAAAAAGTTGTTCCATGTAATATATATGGAATGGTTTTCAATTATACTGGTCATCATTTTTAATAATCATCATAAGTACATGAAACATTAATAAACGAATAGCAAATTTAAATTCTAAGTATTAAAATTAATTCTTAACATAAAAATATATTAAAATGTAGTTCACATAAATGCGAAAAACATTAATTCAGAAATCTTTAACACATTTTTTAAGTAATATATTATTTTAAAAATTAAATTTAATTAATACTATTGCATAGTTTAACAATATAAAAACTAAAACTTTTTATACAAATGTCAGTTACTACTAAGTACACTAATTCTTATTTCTGACAAGCAAAAATAATATTAAAATTTAGTCAATCTGAAAGTGGAATATTAGAACAGATAAAACAGTTCTCTTTTAATTATGTTTACACAAATTCAAAATTAATAAGATATAGTATTTAAAACTATCTATGCGCACGATGACTAATACACTAAATGTTTCAAAATGGAATTCTAAATATTCTTTATATTCTCAATCATTTCAAGGCAATTAATATTTAGAATTAATATGTGACAAAGAAAAGCTACTAAATAATGCCACAATTACACAGAATCGTTTCAAAAGGATTACATGATAATATTCAACGATTAAAAAATGAAACGAAAATAACTTTTTGTTTGAAACCAATCGCCGTTAAAACATTAAGCATGGATAAAAAAACAAAACTCTCAAAGTGTTTTTTTTTTTTTTTTTTAAATATATCATATTAATCAAAATACTAAATAATTAACTAAACACATATTTTTCATTTAAAAAACTGATTTTTAAATATCAGTTTTCGACAGAATTTCATTTGAAATTTAAATTTGGATAAGTGTAGTTTAAAAATTGTCAGCTGCAAGCTAAGTATTTAGACACAATTTTTACTTTTTTTTTAAATTTTAAAGTTAACCTCTTTTTTTATATTTTTTAAAAATATTTTTATTATTTATTTTCAGGATCAAAACATACAATTGAGTTATTACTTTTCTCTGAAGAGAAAGATTAAAAAACTCATTTTTTATAATTTGATATAGATAACCATTGATGAACATATTTTGATAATTTATTTAACGCTCATCTGTAATTGTAAAACTTTTAACGAGATATAAATAAGGGATAGACTTTTTATAGGTTATATGTCACATTATCGTAACGCAAGTTAAAATACCTTGGAAATTCTAAACCATACATCAGCCTGATATGCATGTAATAAACGTAAGTATTGTATTTCCCTTTATTTTACAGTAATTGGAATCGAATTTATAGCTCTTTATTTTTATCTGTCCCATTCAATAAATAAATTGAAGTAGTTTTATTTAAGTACTTATCTATACCCCTTTATAAGACTTTTATTTCTTAAAAAACAATGCCACAACTTAAACCATAGTTTCTAACAAAATATGGCCGAAAATATTAGATTTCACAAAACTTCTCTCTCATAAACGATTTACTTGATAATTTCAGTTTAATTTCATTTTCCTCGATAATTTCTGATTAAATTATGATAGTTCTTGAATTCCACAATTTGTGGTTTCGATTATCATTATTGGGTAAATGTTTCCAGTTTTGTTTAGAATGCATAAAAAATAGTAGATTTAAGTTATTTTATCACTCATCTGCAAGAATTGAGCAGCATCCATATCAAACTATGATGATGCTTTAAAGTAATTAAATCGTAATTTTTTGTTACACCTTAGAAAAGTGAGAAAAAATTATGAGTATTTAACTGTTATGTTATTTAAAAATGGTTTCAGGTTTAGGTATTAATAATATGCTGATTTTTCCTGTTTACGACAATTTTCTCTTTTAGTTTTTTGTTCAAAACATTAACTTCCCATTGTTTTTTTTTCAATGGTGTTAATCCTATTTATTAATAAAGTAGATTTTATTTTCTAATAAAGTAGATTTTAAATCATCGCATTTGCTCAAGTCCGAGCTGAGAATCAAACGGGTGAACCAGTGGAGTAGATAATCAATATCTAATTCACTCATACTTTTGTCAATATTCACTGAAGGATTGATTCATTTTCTTTGTGGTCCACGAATATAATTAAACAATATAAATTCATTCACATTCCTATTACTTGCTATTTAACTTTATTTTTTTTAACTGACTGAAAGATAAAAATATAACTCTGAATGTAAAAAAAAATTAATTCGTACATAAACTTGAAAATTTGGATATTTGAAAAACATTTATCTAAAAATCATGAACAAATTATGAAGTAAATATAAATAATTCGTAAGGGTGTGGCTAGTAATACTTAAAATACATATTGACTCTACCATGCTTTAACATGTTAATTTCAAGAATAACTTATTACAAATTGTTACACCTATATTTGAAAAATCTATTAAAATTGATCAAAATTATTTCGGGAATTTTACAATGCAGATGCTTACGCAATTTTCTGCTTTTATAGAACATCGAACAAGTTTATGAAATGCATTATTTAAAACTATGCATAATAAAACCGTCCATTATGTATAAAAATATGTTTAAAAATTTCTATAAATGACAATTTAATAATAGAATATGGCATGATCATTAAAAGGAAAAGAAAAAAATTAAACCACAAATTATCTGCAAGTATATGCAGGATTTTGGGACTACAATTATTATTTATTAATACTGTTTCATTCTAAAATTAAATTTTAGCATCTGAGTTTGTTTTAAATAATCAATCACCAAGAGGACTAAAAGATTCAATTTATTTAAGGTTTAAGTATGCAACCCGAGATGATTGCGTCATTAAAATTCTTCTTTTGAAGCATCAAGTGGTATTTCTAAGCTACTTATATATCAGAACTAATACGATACATGGTACTCCTAAAAAGCATGACATTTTCCGTTTTATTTGAAGAAAACACAAGACTAAAATACTTTTTCCACTCTCTAAATAAAATAAATAAATTCAGATGTTTTTTTTTTCATCGAGTGGGGAAAATAAATAATTCGAAGAGTTTTTGAACTTCATTTTTGAAATTGCTATTGCTTAGAGCAAAGTAGACATGCCTTTATTTTTTAAATATATTCCTTAGCATTGAACCAATAATGATATAAATTTTTTATATTTACTTTATTGATAAATTTTGATTCTCAATTTAAATAAATTAGAGAATGCTATTTAAAAAATATAGAAACTATATATTAATATGCAATTTAAAAAATACTGACTTATAAAAATTAATATTTAACAAATAATAGCAATTAAACAGAGATTTAATTCTTTATTTAATATTTCGTAAAGCTAACAAAGCTTATCTTTATATATATTTTATTTTAAAAGGAAAATTCTGTTTATTGTTCAATTACATCCAAAATGCTATTGATAAAGTGCATTATTCAAATGGAAATATTTTTGGAACAAAAATGCAATTTTCCTCTTTAAAAATGACGATCCGTACATCAGATATATAATTGCCAATGTCATTTCCAATTTTAAATCATTCTAGACAGAAATAAAATGTTAAAATATCAAGAATTTAATAGCTATCTTATTTTCTTTTTCATACAATTTGTTAAAAACTAAAAGGTTTCATATCATTTTTCTGCTTAAGTGATGTGACAGCTAATAGCTTCAAGGAAGTGAAAGATTTTCATAAAAGAAGCAAATTTTAAATGGCTTCAGTTAAGTCCAGACAGTCTAAGAAAAATGTTTCTGGATTAAACGACATTCTTCGAATCAACAAAATTAAATTTTTCAGTTCGTAATATATTTGAAACTAATATATTTTCTTTTCTGTCTACAACATTATAGTGGAAACTTAATTTGATTATGCGTTTTGCATTAGTCAACTTCAAGTTTAAGCCAATCAAAAAAATTCATATATATATATATATATATATATATATATATATATATATATTTATATATATATATATATATATAGCTAAAAAATATGATCTTCTAAGAATTTCGTTATTATTTAATAAAGTGAAACATACTCATAAGAATATGAGGATTGGATCTATTTTTGAAAGTATTAACGAATGAAAAAATACATATCTTTCACTCGTAATAAAAATATGCAGGTTTGTGTAGATGAAATCCTTTTGATGAAATATGTGTTATTGCACAAAAACATGTAGATGACACTGAATAATTTCTCCTCTTATTATTACAGTGTCATCTACATATATTTGTAAACTTGTGTGTGTGTGTGGAAAATGTGTGAGATTTAAATCCTAGTTTGTTATTAATAATTTTTATTTTGTTTTAAACAATTTTGTTTAAATAATTTTATATTAAATAACTTTACTTAAATCTATTAAATAAAATGCTAATTGAATTTCTATTTGATAATTTCTTTCCACTTTTTTTGTCTGGAATTATATATTTAAAAATGTATCTGTATAGTCACATTTCTAGCTATTCGTGTGTACCTAATAAACACGAATTGGATTGAAATATTTTATTATAGGTTGCTTCATGTAATACATGTTTAATACTTCAGTTTTTATAAGTTTTACTGATTTTTGCATGTATTTAATACCTTATAATTTTTTTCTGAATAGCAATAGATTCCAGAGTATACTTGGAAGTTCATGAAATCAATTTTTTATTCTTCTGTGAACTACAGAGTATTGCTGGCAAAGGCCGTTACAGTCACTATATTCGGTCTCTTTGTTTCAAAATCAAGACACTTCCAGTACAACTTTATGGATTTATATTTCTCTTCAAGACAGCCAGTTGATGGGCTTTCTTTTTTTTTTATAACTCCCATATATTTTGTAAATGTTAGCTCTTTAATTAGATTTCTGTTTTTAATTCTGATAAGTATTTGAATCCTACGACGTTTTGTGAGCTTAACAATGTTTATTATCTGAATCGTCATTAGATTTTCATTATTAAATATTAAACTTCCTATACTTTTATCTAATATTTTATAATATAAATACTATTTCTAATATAATAAAATTGCTTCTTAAATTAATTTCATAGTTCTGATAAATATTCCTAAATAATTAATATTAATATTTAAACAAAACATTACATGTGACATCACATCACATTAAAACATTGAGCAAGTGTTAAAGATGAAAATAATAAGATGTTATGCATTGTTAGTACATATGTAGATAGAGAGAGAATGATATTAATGTAAAAAAAATTACTTTTTTTGCTAGCCCTCTTCATGAAAGTCGATAGTTATATAAAACTTGAGAATTGAGTTGCATCATTACTTGAACACATTATTCTCATTACAAAGTTATGCCCATAACTGCATAATGACAAGAGAAGAAAATAACATTTAAAAAACTCTACGAAGAAACAGCTTACGTTTCTAGTTTTTGAAGTCATGCTACGAACTTTGATAAAATAAACGACAAATTTTAATGGGCAGCTTTTTTTTCTTCAATTCAAAACTGAGTTATTACATAAATGCATGAATAAGCTTTGAAAAAGAGACATTCAACTTTTACAGTAAAAAATATTGCATATAATATTTTTTCAGAAACATAAATTATATATTAACTATTCAAAATAAAGGAATGCACAAGAGAAAGTTCTTAAGGAAGATGTTGTGGAAAAACCCCTCGTTTAAGTTTCATGATATATTCTTTAGGAATGCTGTGTGCGGAAACTTGTTTCTCTTCATAGATAAATCGTTATCTTGTTATGAATACTTTAAGTAGATGAAATAAATATGAGACTCCATAGAAATTGGTAACGTATGATAAAAATAAATTGGAAAAAAATGTATATCAAATTTAGTTGTGTATAAGTTTCTAGGTAGATTAAATATATTACTTAAAAATTCGAGACTAAATGACTACAGCTAGTGAACGGATAATATTTGTAGTTCTTATATCTGGGAAAAGAAGAAGTGTGAATATACAGATTAACAACATAGACAAAATGTGAAGGAGATAATAAAATTTTGTGAAACATATAATCTTTTGTTTATTTATTGGTATATATTTACGAAGGATTGAAGTTTAATAACCTACTCCTTTTTAATCAAAAATACATTTTTGTATTTTATTTTATTTATTTGATTAATTCAAATCTCTTTCACTTAAAATTTCTATTGACCATGGTTGTCTTGTTCCAAAATTAAAAGATTGTAATGCTTATATTTCTGAAGGTATCATGAAAATATTCTTCAAAATTTTATTTTTTTATATATTTAAGTTTTCTTTATAATTTAGGTTTTCTATATTTTCTTATTCATAATTTTTTTCACGCATAGTTTATGAAAAAATTGAAAACTTTATTTGTATAAAAAATTTCGAAATCCATTGATTCACCAGAATTTTGTGTACCTTAATGAATTAAGAGCTGTCTCATGAAATGGAATGAAATTTGTATCAGGATGTCAGAATCTGATAACCATAAAATAAAAAAATTGTTTTATATTTGGTAACTCTATTCATAGTATTTGTAACAAATTTAAAGCGTATTCGATTCTAAATTAACTTATATAAAATGTTGACTTTAAGCTTTGAAAGTTTATGCTCTGAAACCTATCTTAGTATAAGTTGCGAACACGCATTTTTTTTTATATTAATTTTATTAAAAAAAAATACACTACTGGCCATTAAAATTGCTACAACAAGAAGGCGACATGCTACAGACTTGAAATTTATACGAAAGGAAGAAGGTGCTGTGGGTATGCAAATGATTAGCTTTTCAGCGCATTCAGACAAAGCAGGCGCCAATAGCGACATCTACATTTTGAGGAAATTGTTTAGCCGGTTCCTCATACACAAATTGCATTTGAACGTTGTTGCCTGGTGAAAAGTTGTTGTGATGCCTCGTGTAAGAAGGAGAAATGCGTACCAGCACGTTTCTGAATTTGATAAAGCTTGATAATTTCACTATATCGGGATGGCGGTTTATCTTATCACAGTATTGCTGCTCGCGTCGGTCGAGATCCAATGACTGTTAGTAGAATATGGAATCGATGGGTTCAGGACGGTAATACGGAACGCCATGCGGGATCTCAACGGCCACCTATCAATAGCAGCCGAGAAGACAGGCATATTATCCGCATGGCCGTAATGGCTAGTGCAATCACCTCACGAGCCGTGAGTCAAGAAACGGGGTCATTTGGAAGACAACAAGTGTCTGCACAATCAGTTCGACCACGTTTACAGCAGCATGGACTATCAGCTCGGAGACCATGGCTGCGGCTTCCCTTGACGCTGCGTCATAGACAAAAGCAACTTCAATGGTGTGATCAACGACGAACATGGGCGCACGAATGGCGAGACGTCATCTTTTCAGATGAATCCAAGTTCTGTGTACAGCATCATGATGGTCGCATCCATGTTTGGCGGCATCGTGGTGAACGCACACTTTCAGCGTGCATTCGTCATCGTCATACTGGCCCATCACCTGGCGTGATGGTATGGGGTGTCATTGGATACACGTCTCGGTCACCTCTTGGTCGCATTGACGGTGCTTTGAACAGTGCACGTTACATTTCAGGTGTGTTACGACCCATGGCTCTACCCTTTATTCGAGCCCGGCGAAACCCTACGTTTCAGTAGTATAATGCCCGACCGCATGTTGCCGGTATTGTACGGACCTTCCTTGATACGGAACATGTTCGGCTGTTGCCCTGGCCAGCACGTTCTCCAGATCTTTCACCAATAGAAAACGTCTGGTCAATGGTTGCCGAGCGACTGGCCCGTCACCAAACGCTAGTCACTACGGTTGGTGAACTGTGGCATCGTGTTGAAGCTGCATGGGCATCTGTACTTGTACATGCAATCCAATCTCTGTTTGACTCAATGCCCAGGCGTATAACTGCCGTCATTACAGTCAAAAGTGGTTGTTCTCGGTACTTATTTCTCAGGATCTATCCAGCCAAATTTTTTGAAAATTCAATCACTTTTTATTTCTAGTATAATATATTTGTCCAATAAATATCATTTTGTAATTTGCATTTCTTCATGGTGTAGCAATTTTAATGTTCAGTAGTGTATTTACTATTTTTTTTTTATCTTAAATAATAATTTCTTTTTATCTCTGCAGTGAATCTGATTGAACTTTTTCCAGTATATTACCTGTCAGACATACATTCCTGAGGAAAATTGTCTCGACTCTAATGTTAGTAATTTCATAATTGAAGGAGCTTTTTAAGTGTCCACATCTTTTTCGATATCATATTACTTAATCTGCCATAATTTATTTCTAGTATTCTTATTTATAAATTTCGGTTTGATTGTAAATTTAAGTTAATAATTGTAACCGAACATAAAATTCAGTTAAAGCTATGAGCAGAACATTTATAAATCGTGGATGCAATTAATAATTGTTGGCACAGTTTTTATTTATTATACATTTATTTTTCCGAGTTGTAATGCCCTTGATTGTAAATCCTTTGTCTTCATTACTGGTATGCAATGGTAAATGGTATTTCAAATGTAATTAAACTCTATGGAATGTGTAATCCAAATTTTAACTGCTTAAATAAGTAACGAATGGGAAATTATAACTTAACTTTTTAAAGAAATATAAGAGTAATATAGCTGTCACTCATTCTGTCGACTGTCTTTCAAAATCCATATAATCTTATGATAATTTAATGAATATCAAAAATTTGCGTCATTATAATTAAGATAATGTTGGCTTCCGGACGTCAGGAAAAGAAGAATTTATCATATGTGCTTGTGAAACACTGAGGAAAGTATTAAAATATTAATATATTTGATTAAAATGTTTTTAAGTTTACTCAAGATATTGATGCTAATTGATTTACGCTATGCTCAGTTTATAAAAGTATATTTTGCTTTTACCAGGCAATAATATCTTCATGACTAATGATATTTTTATGATTCCTATAAAGATCTGGTTTTTTTTTATTTCTCTCCAGATTACTGTTATTTGTAGTTTTAATTTCCTTAACATTTTGATGTCAACCAAATGTGTCAGTAATCAACCAATTATCTTATGCCGCGTGATAATAAATGTTATTTTTTAATACTTCACCAAAAACATTGAAACTGATATTTAAGCAAAAGCACATAAAAAAGTGAATGATAAATCGAATCGATAATCCTAAAAAACAACAGTGAAGAATTTTAAATTGAACTTCACATAATTTATTCAATAGCTGTTGAAAAAAAAATCGAAGACAGAGATGGAAAATATAATGCTTATTTTGGTTATGAGTTTCTTCGGCAAATCAATAGTAACACAGTAAAATGAAAATAAGTCATTTAATGTCAAATTATCCATATTTTATTGTGTTGACAGCTTTAACAAGAATAAAGCAAATGTCATAATACATATGTGCATATTTTTAACATATGTTCGCAAATTGGTTTTTTTACAAAAATGTTTTCTCACAATCTTTCAGCTGCACCAAAACAATTAGGACAGCTTACACTGAAATTTTATTATTGGGTTGAATAGAAATTATTCTGCAATTTTAATTATTATTATATGCTTATTAAAGAATACATATGTGAAATTATTACATGAAATAACATATCTTATATTATATTAGAATTATTTGTCTTTAAAACTAAGATTTTCCTCGCTATGAAAACAAATTATGCAAATTTTATAAATCAAATTTTTATCAGAATTATCGAAACATTTTTTTAAAAAAAATGTGGCTGTTGGTTGAAAAGTCGCAGCCTCAAAATAACCAAAAAAATTTTAATTTATATGTTAAACAAATTTTGATTTGAAAAAGAAATAGCTTTAACATTTATTGAAGTAAAGCTCAAGCTTAGTATCTCAAGTTACTAATGTTTACAAATTTTTCAATTTTCATATTTTACTTTATTCTAAAAAAAATTAACATTGAATTTTTTCTTATTTGCTTTAAATGAAGTTATTAAGCTAAAGCTTAAGCTATTAGGTGAAAAAATTGTTATTTCCCTTGATATCTCAATAAAGATTAGATAAAATTGAGAAATATAAATTGGTCAGATTAAATTTTAATCATAATTTGAAGCATGAAGGTTCTTAACAATATACTTTTTTCTTATTGAATGTTTAATAATTTCACCTTTGATGTTATTTATTTCTTCAAATCGTTTACTGCGTTGTATTGAATTATTGAGCTTGTTAGAAACTATTAAAAAAGAAAATATAATTTTCCTGATTAGAAGGTTGAATTTTATTTAGTGAGACTAAATTTAAAAAAGATATTGATTTTTTTATAAAGCAAACTAATCTTATGAAAATAAATTCTCATTTATTTATTGTGAATGTATTGGAATAAAAATATGATACTATGAAAAATGAGAAGAAAAAAATTAAATCATATCATTCTATTTTAGGATATATACATTAAAATATCAACTTGTTGCTTTTCACGCTGTGAAAATTATACAGTTTATAACTTGATTTGTATGTAATTATTCTTAAGATTGTTATTTGTCGAATTAATACTTGAATTACATATTTTTAATTTTGTTAGTTTTCATGATCCAAAATACTTGCGTAATTTTTTAGAAAAGATTTTTTTAGAAAGAGACTTTTAGATGGTTTACATGAAATCGTAGTTCACAAATTTATTATTAATAATTATAAAAATATACTAAATTCTTTCGAAGATTATATTTAAAATTTTCAATAAAGATTTTCTATTAATTATTCAAACTCAAATAAACAAGATCATGTTTTTAAGTTTTTATTTCACAAACTAAGCTATAGGAGTTTTTATTATTCAGTAATTAATATAATTAAAGATTATTTTATGAAGATTATTAAAACAGAAAATTGTGATTCTCCATAGACAGATTATCCTTTATTCTAAGTCATATTTTCTTGGAGATGATTTTTTCCCTTCTGAAGATGATTAAGCTCAGCATAATAATCACGAATATGCATTAAGTATTCCTGTACATATTTAGAAAATTCTTGAAGTTTATTTTCCAGTCGAATCTAAATGTAAGTGAAATTTGTTCAACATTTAAATAGCTCAGTTTTGCGGTCTTAAATTTAAAATTTTCACTGAAAATAGAAAAGAAATTTGTATATTTGTAAGACTAACTAAATAAACAAATTATTTTTTAAAGTAAAGATTTTTGCATTGATTTTACAATAATATTTTACGATGATCAAGATTCAATAGATAATTGATTCTGAAGGAAAAAAAATGTAAAATATTTTATTTTAAATGTAAGAATAATGTACTAATTTACAAAAAAAATTATATTGGACTTTAAAAATTTAAACATGTTCCTCTCTATAATACATTAAATACATGCCTTAATTCTTATAAAGTTATTAAAATGATTCTTACATCAAATGAATGCTTGTAAGGAACATTTTGGAATATGAATAATGAAGAAAAAAATGTAAGAATCAAAAATGAAAACGTTTTGCGGAGAACATTAATTATTTAAATTAAAATTTTGATTTGAGAAAACGCATAGTTAAAAATATTTTTTTTAATTTTATTTTATATTATGGATGATGGTATTAAGTTATTTTTATAATTTGTAAGTTTTCGGCTACAATTCATAGTTTTATAGCTTATGTGTGATGCTTTGTATATTCATTTAACTTAGCACAGGTATATGTTGCTATTCATTTAAATAATAAGATGATTATTCGATTATTTTATTGTCTTTTTTCTAAAATTGTTATTTTAAAATAGTTTTATATTTAAAATATTTCCATATTTTCTTAATTATAGTCTTATAAATCACTTCGTGTAAACAATGCGCAAGATTTTGATTTGAATATCATAAGAAAGAAATTCAGCAACATATAAGTGCACAAAGTTTTTATTTTTACTTAAATATTCCCCCAATTTACAAATTTCTAAAGAATTTGAAGTACTTCGAACATTACTTATAAAATCGAATTATTCTTTAAAAAAAAAAATAAATCAAATATTGTTTTTCAAAAAAAAAGTGCTATAATAACTAAGCAATGCGTTAAAATTAAACGTTAATGCCACATGTCGTTTTTAAATAAGCATATGATTTGTCCTTTTTTATAAATTCTTGTGTCCATCACGTGGGTAACCAAACATTGTCTCAAACTTATGAAGATTTCATTTTCTTTCCTACAGACCATTCTTCATTCAGGTAATACAGAAAGAAACGTTATTATGGTTGACAAAAAAATCTCCAAATAAAATATATTCCCTGGGGACAAAAAAATATATTTATTGTTGCATACAGATTTGTGAGCTAGTCAGAAAAGTCGGAAGTCTGAACATCAAAACAGACATAAAAGCCATTCCGTAACGTTATGTTATTTGAAGACATTGTTTGTTGGGACATAAAATGATGTTTTGGAGTAGAACATTCCAAAATATCCCTCTTTAGCAATATAAGATAAAATATTTTGAATAAGAAGGTTAAGTATACTAAATTAATCAAAATGAATTTATCAGAACATGTATGTTTCCGAAATTAAATTTTTGTTTTCTTAAATTGTACTAATACAATATTTTTTTTGGATTGCTTTTTGAATTAACAAGTGGTATATGGTAATAAAATTAGAAAGAATAATATCGTTCTTTATGTGAGTATATTAAATATACCCTATGAATGTGAGTATCATCACTATATTATGTGAGTATATTAATTATACCCTATGAAATATTCTGATTTAAATTATATTTTTAATAATGTTACTTTGTTGAAATTATATTTCCCTAGATAAACAAATATGTAATATCTAATTTTAATACTAAAAATTAAAATTTCTTAGTTGATTAGCTTTCAACTTTGAGGAAGAAAATAAATTATTAATTTAATTATGCATATTATTCAGTATATTATTGTGTAATTATTAGCATGTTTTTCTTTACATATTAGGCAAATTTTCCCGCTAAAATTCAAATCTTGTGTGCTCCTACTAAATTATTTATACGAGTGTTATTTAGTTTAATTGATCATCATGACCCATATATCATGTGAAACAAATAACACTTTATTTAAATATTTTTTTAAAACATAATTTCAAAATAGAGGATGTCTAGCCGCTTCCCTTACAAATTTTCTTGAAAAAAATTGCAAAAAATCATCACATTTTTTTATTTTATTATTAAATACAAGGAAACGAAACAAAACAAAATATGTAGGTATTAAGTTGAATTTTTAATTTTTTACAGGTGTAAAAGCATGTAATTTTAATATTAGTTTATTATCCCGAGTTATCTCGGGCAAATGAGAAAAAAGTTAAATATTAGTCTTTGTATGATAGTTTTTGAAACAAGGGACAACACAAAGTGATACCTGACATTCCGTACGATGGTATTTGGTCTCTTTTCTTAAGGCACCATCGCCATTATTATACTTTTTTTCAATGCAACTATCTTCCTTTGTACATTACTAATCCACAAGCCGTCGTATACTAGAGGAACACGTGACCAATCCTGCCAAAAGAACCGCGAAATTAATGAAATGATAAAACTACCAGTTAAAGCTGAAAATTTCTTTTTATTTCCTCCAAGCCGAGTAAAATCGTGATAAAACAAATCGTACTGACAAATTCTGCTTCACCCGAGTTTTCTCGGGATAATAATTAACTGTAATATATACGTACCCGAGATAACTCGGGATAATCAGGCAAGCGGCTAGAAGAAGTTTAATGTTGCTTATAACATCACATAAAGTATTATAAGAATGAATTGAGCATTGAAGTTTAACAACGTATATGAAAATATCTAGCTTTTTCTGAACACTGAACATGTTGATATACTGTTTTAAATTCTATCTCTGTTATTTAGAAATAATAAAATGGTAGAAATACTTTTCCAATTTTAAAAATATACTAAGTATTATAATCCTAAAACAAATACTAAAATTGAATAGTTATTTTAAAATCATTTTTTTGAATATTAAAATAAATACATAGTGGTAAAACTGATGTCTACATACCTGTATAACATAGCTTTTCTAAAATTTAAATGTGTGAATTGCTCCTTTTATTTGTATGTGTCTGCCACACAGAAAACGGAATGCTGTCTCAAAACTCATGAATGGAAATAGGAATGGCAGTTTGATTTTTTCCTACACGATGTTCCATACCCACGTAATAAAGAGAAGAACGTAGTTATAGCGGACAAAAGGAACTCTCCAAAATAAAATATTTTCCCTGGGAGCAAAAAAAAAAATTATATTTACTGTTGCATTGAGATTTTTGTGCCAGTCACAAACGTTGCAAGTCTGAGCATCAAAGCTGATACGAAAGCTATTCCACAGGGCTGTGTTATTTGAAGTCGTGGATTGTGTTTGTTGGGAAATAGAATGAGGATGTTTGGGGATAGAGCAGCCTCTATGTCCTGTTTTAAAAATATAAAATAAAACATTTCGAAAGAGTATGATATGTATATCAAATTGTAAAAATGAATTCAGTTGGGGATGTGTTTTCCTGAAATGCTTGGTATATCTTTGGAAAAATGCAAATAAAATATATCTGCTGAATGATTGTTGATTTACTTTGCATTATGTAGGGAGAATATTTTAAATAATTTTATTCAATGGATTATGTGAATATTATTTACTTTGAAATTTGTAACTAAATTTGAGTAACATATGATGTGTTTTAAATAATTTTACATTACTTTTGAATATGTATTTCTTATAAATAAATTTTATTCATTTATTTTCGCATGGTATTTTAAAAATGTTTTTAAAAGTAATTTAAATTGGTTTCATTAAATAACTTGCCTACTTATAAATAATAAATATGTATTTGTTTGAAATCTTTCACCCGCTTTGTTTGAATTGCTAGCATAAAGTTAGGATTTAGTTTAATTAACTGTAACCATGCTTAAGAATTATTCTGATTATTTTTTTACTGAAGCGATCGAACCATTTTAAGTTGATCCATTCAGAGATATATTAATATTCAGTATGATATTTAAATAAAGTCGAAGAAAATACCTGTGAATATGCTTAAAAAATGAACATCTATTTTAATAACTACGTATTTCCTTAATTAATATTATTGGGGTCAGATAATTTTGCAAATAAAACAATGCAATAAAATAGTCATCGAATATTAAATGTCTTATTCGATTATTATAAAACTTTGAAAAAAAATTATGTAAAGAAACTTATATGAAGTTCATGTAATTAAACATTAATTGACCATTTAAATTAATACATTAAAATAGTTAAAGTTCTGAACTTTAAAAGATATTAATAAAAGACTTTCTAACAAATTTTGCATCGTTTTTATGAAAATATTTTGTAAATATGTTTACCTTATTTATTCCATAAAATTTGATATGGTACATCATGACATAAAAATAATTTAACCAGTTATTACTCTAGGGAAACACTTATTATTAAAATATTAAATCTGACAATCATAAGTTACAGAATAGCAAAAGCAAAAACTATTTAGCTTTGTATTAAATTACAAGTACCTTATTTATTTAAAAGCTATCAAAAAATGTGCGACAGTTCTATTTTGTAAGTACAAAATTTCTTGCAAATGTTTTTCTCAAATCCTTGATTTTAATGTTTAGTAAAATATTTTATTAATGTTAAACTGTTCAAATTTCTAAATAAATCAGGATATTTTTACAAGTGAAGAAACAAGCTTACTGATATCCGATAACATGAAACTATGAATTTTTAAGGATTTTCATCAATTCTCAAATAAATTTTATTACTGTAAAAAACTTGTTATTTGTTGATATTAAATTAAATATATGATTACATGTTTTAAAATTCTATAATATTAAACAAAAACTGAATTTTGTTTTCATGAATATCTTTTTTTCACATGTATGATTTAATACTTGATTTAAATGTTACTGTCCGCCTTTAAGAAGAAATATTCTGAATAAAATAAGACCATCAATTCTGGAATCGTATGAACAGAGACTGTGATATTCGGTGTGTGAAAATGTTATTAAAATTGATAATATATATCATTGTTATTTTGAGGTTTCTTAAATGCTTGCGAATAAGAAAGGAACCGTTAAATTTGGAATAATCTTAAAACTGAAGTAATTACAACATTACAAACTTTTTTCATTCGCACCATGTGATTAGATCATCTTTTCCTACCTTTCTCGCTATTCTAACTTATTAAACAAATGGGAAATGCATGTATAAGTTTGATGTTAATTAGATACAGAAATTATGCATTTTGTCTAAATATTTTTGTTATTGTTTGGATAAATATTTATTTTATTAATATTTTGATTGCATTCTTATTAAAATAATTTTTGACACTATTTTTATGTGATATTTTAATATCAATATTAAATAATCAGTTTTATTTTTTTTTGCTTCTTGAAATTTCCAAAATTAACTTCTTTAAAAACTCTCAATTTGTCCTGATATTAGAAAATTGGAAATATGAATCAATTCAACTTCTCCGAAAAATATTTTATGAAGTCCTGTCTGAAAATATCACAAAAACGTAAGAAAAATATGCGGACTAATAAATATAAAAAAGAAGTTAATATATAAATGTTATTTATATTTAAGATCAGATAATAAATTAATTATTAAGATCAAATAAATAAAATATTTAAGATCAGATAATTATTATTTCCAATTGGCTTTATGCGTAGCATAAGCTTAAAAAAAAGACACTGAAAATTGGAAAAGTGGTTTCAAATTTGAAATTTTTACGAAATTAAAAGTTTTCATGGAAATATGTGATGATAAAATGAAATGCAAAAAAGTAATCGTACACCACTCATTGGAATAGGGAATGCATGTTGGCTAATTTAGTCCAGAATGATTAGTCTCAATTACGGTTGTTCCGGAGAAAGCCTTTGGTGTACAATTTAGGTGAGTAGGGTTGCATAAATTTGAATACGAAACCATTAGCATTTGAATTAACTTCGTGTCTGGAGATATTCGCGATTAACCTAGATGTTATTAGATACAATTTGATTGTACTTGCCATCACATTTTGATATTTTATTTCCTTCTCTAAATAGAGAAGATAGTATACTCGAAAATATAACATTTCAATTACTAAAACGCTTTAAAAATATATTTATTCTTAACTTCAATGTCTATGAAGATCTTATTTTTTAAATAAAAAAATATTTGTGTCTTCGATATATTGTCAGCAGATAACGGTTACATTAAATAATAAATGTGATACATCAAGGGTATCCACTGCGTTTAAAGATGCGTCGCTTATTGTCTACAGCGCTATATAGATATTGGGTTGTATTCAAGTGCTGTAAATGAGGTAACTTCGAACACAAACAAATATCCTTTCTTTACAGGCTTGCTTTTAGAAATTAAAAGACAATGTTTTATTATTTAATAGTAACTGGAATAGAATCCAATTATATTCTCTCCAAGCCTTTTTTACCACAATGAAACTTGTTTTAGTGGGTATTTCAGTGTGTTTTTAAGGCATTTGTGTATCAATCATATATTACTTTTCGGAGATATGGGAATTTATACATGCATAGCAAGGGATGCAGATGGGAAACGTCTCACGTACCCATAAAAAATACTCACACATAAGGTCAATAACAACCTTGTGTGTATTATCAGATACATTCATTATACTTATAGTACGCATTATATGGAATTGTTGTACACAATAAATGTGTAAATGTATCTCACGTAAAATATTTAAGTTAAAAACATCAACAAAATATACTTTTAAAAACAACAAGTTCAATATGAATTAAACTTATTGTAAGAGTATCGAAATATGCTTTTACTGTTTTGTTAATATTTCCTTCTATGTTTTATAAGCACATTAACTTACGATAAAAATAAATCTTTTTCTATTTTTGTTTCTTAAGAAATTAGAATTATTCGAAAGCAATAAAGGTGAAAAGTGTCACATTAATCAGGAAAAATAAGCTTTGAGAAAGCTTTCATTAATGAAGCACGAAACTAGTTAGTTACATTTCAATTAAATACTCTTAATAAGTTTCTTTATTAATATTTTTAACAATATATAATTTACAGAAAATAATAATTTTCTTTGTAAAATAAAAATTTATTTATATTCCTGCTCTCCATTTTTAGATAATGACATACATAAATATAATTAATATGTCATATATGTTATCAACATGCTTCTGCCAACAATCAACTTAAAAATTTTAAAACTAATTATCAATGATAATAGACAATTAGGAATAAGAAACTAATTAGATAGTAACATTAATTATTTTTCATTTGTTTAGTCAAGTAAATGATTTTGTTAACTGACTTAATTTTCGAGGTAAGAAAAACAGTAACTAAAATGCATGCCAAAGTATATTTTGTTAAAACAATATACATTTAATGATATTCGAAGTATTTATAAAAAGTAACTTTAAATACTTTTGATTTTTATCATGCTGCATGCGTAAACAATTAAAGCATAAAAATATGTTCTCGTTTAAAAGTTGCTCTCATTCTTTTCCATAATTTAGCACTAATGCTTTTTAATTTCATTAGGTTCAATTGCGTTTAATTTAACACCGTATTATATATATATATAACGCGGCTGATTATTTTTCTAAATATGTTAGTTATCCTACGTAAAATTACATTTTAAGAAACACTCAAACAAAAATATTTTAAAATATCTATAATAACAATAAAATTCAATGAAAATTCACTACTTATATTTGTAAATAAAATGCATGGTTAAAGTATCGATGAAATATCTAATTCTTCGAAAATATGACAGTAAATAGTCTAATATTTTTAACTATAAATATCTTATAAGATGTTTAAATATTTTGTATGCAATTAAAGCCATAAACAGTTTGCAAATTGTACCAGTAAATCATTGTAAATGAATGGAATAAATTAATCATTTCCTTTTTTAAATAGAAAAATTTGTCGTTTTAAAGATGTTGACATAAATTTTGAATTTTCGTAATTTTCCTGTTCTTTATTAACAGTATATTTATATATTAGGTAGATTATTTTATACTCGTTTCATATATCTGCATTGTTTTTATTTTTAGATTTACTGTGTTTATAAGTGATTGCGACAGTACAAATGATTTTTTATAAACATGGAGTAAAGTCTAAAATTAGATGTTCACGTAATTTCACTATTATAAGTTAAAAACTAAAATACTTAATATGTATTTTAAATTGTAGAAAAATTAAATATACATTTATATTTCCTTTATATAAATTTAGTATATATTTAGATTTCCTTTATGTAAATTCAATATACATTTAGATTTTCTTTAAATAATTTTATTGGTCTTTAAAAGGGCCCATTGATATGTTTTTGCTAATAAAATACATGGCCTTATCGTATCACATACATACATATAATATTGGTTCCTAAGCAACTTTTGTTAAATATTTATGATTGTTAAAACTTCTAAATTTTGTTAATTGAAAATGAGTTGTTAGATCTCCGTGGTTCAGCTGATGAGATGGTTTGGTTGATTCCTTCCTGGTGTGTTGCTTTTTATATTTCTTTAGCTTCAAAAGTTATCATCCGATAAAATTTATATTCACATAAAAAGATATACAAAACTAGCATATTAATATATTAAGCATTTTTCAAATGCCTTCCTAATGTGATGAAAATGTATACATTCATAAATATTATCCTCTTTTGCGTTTTGATTTAAAATCACATATTTTTCTTTAGTGGTATGTATTTATTTAATTTATATAAATATGCGAATTTCTAGCCATGGGGGGGGCTTTGTTTTCTTTATCATAAAATAAAGACTTTTGATACTTACTTAAACGAAGAAAAGTCATTAAGGCAACCAAAGGTGGCAGGAGCACATTTAAAACATCTAGGGTGCAATATCTTCCAAATAAAATGATACTTTTGAAGATGTCAGGTCCTGTATTTTACTATGTTGTTTTGATTCATCTCTTTACTAAATTATAGAAAGTTTCAACCAGTAACTTACGCCTAACTGAGGGAACCCAAATCCTGGATAGATCTCGAGAAGTATGCCAGTATAAAAGAAGGAATAAATAGTATATAAGCAAATTTTTCTCGAATAACATGTTATACTAACAAGTGAACCATATTGGGTCTCTGTTTTATAAAATTGTAAAGGAAATGCCATTGTTTTTGAAAGAAAAATTTTATTTAGTTGTACATTTTTTGTACCATTTCATTTTTTTAATATAAAAAATGATAATATTTTAATGACATAAAAATAATGGATTTGTTATCTTATATGAAAACTAATACGAATGACTTCTGATTTTGAAATAATTGGTCAAAATTTGATTTGTTAGAACAAAAAAAGTGAACTTTTATATTTTTCAAAATTTCCACTTAGCATTTTTACAAAAGTTGAGCTCCAATTTCATATCACATAGATTACTTATCAATGATAACTAACATATTTATACATGTTATATGTCTAATTTTCTCAAATTAATCAATCATTTCATGAGATTTGATTAATTTAATCGATCTTTTAATAAACAATAGACAGCTGAAGCATCTCTATTTTCCTCTTAAAGGTGTGAGTAGGAATTGAACTCTGATGGGAACTTGGGAGATTCCTTTATCTGATTTTATATATGGAACTTTTCCCAACTATCTTAAAAAAATTCTAGATGAAGATTGTATGTGGTGGATATTCAGATTTTACAACAGCCCTTTGCTATTGGCTCTCAATTTTCTTATGTTTGTATCTAATTTTTCCATATTACAAATCTTAGATTTCTTAATATTGTATTTATTATTTATTGCCAATAAATTAATAATAAATTATTAATAATTTATAAAATTTCCTATTTTTTGATGAAGCAATTTGATGTAAACAGTATTTTATAAAATTAAATTTTAATAGCTTAAAAAATACCTTTCTTAACAGTTCTGTTAGAGGTATACACAATGTTTGGGAATATCAATTTAAATCCATATTAAAAATATAAATTGATAGGTCGATATTATATCCAGATTGTTAAGTTCTTCTTCTTCTTGAGCTTGTCAGATATGTTGCACCTCTGCATTGTTGCATTTTGTACCATGCTCCAAGCCCAATTTTTTCCCTAGTTCCATTGTCTTGGGTTACCGATTGTTAAGTTACTTGCACAGCTGTAAGTCTTTGTTAATGAGTTAATCCTTGTTTTTATAGAGTGCTGCGAATCTTGTGTGAAATCGAATTATATTAAATGTTTGTTATTTCTGTGAAGATCTTGTTTATTCCTCATGACACTAAATGGTAGACGCGATATCTGTTGAAAACTCTATTGTCCTGTATATTTATTAATCCATTGAATATATTGCTATCGGGAGAATATTTAATTAATTTGTGAATTCTTTTCGTTTGATGTAACAGACGAGAATCGTTAAACTAACAAACATGCTTCTACACAAAGACATTAGCAGATCAAAGAAACACAATATCTATCTATATTTATTCAGATGAGACTTAGATTAATACCAGTAATGCTCAAACCGAAATTATTTAAACCAGTATAACATATAAAAATATTACATATGCAAATTTATGTTCCCTTAAAAATATCAAGTGAATACAATACGAATTATATTTAAAATAATGGAATTACGATAAATGTATTTAATATGTAATTTATAAATAAAATTATTAATACTTAAATTAAAGGAAGAAACTCACTCAATTATCAATATATTCAATATAAATTAAATGATCCTCTATTTACTGAATAATGTTTAATGTTATGCTTTCTTTTAAACGTAGAAAATTCCTTGGAGAAAATTTATCATTTTATTCTTATTTACTCAACATAAAATTAATTTACTATTTACTTCTGAATTATTTCCTTATGTAATTTAAATTGCAATTGCTACGATTTATATATGCCCTATTATATATTATAATTCTCAAGTGATAATATCTTCTTTAACAGTCTATTTGGAAGCACTACGATACGAAGCAAATTGGTCGCTTCCTATAGATTCATGATCATTGGAAAAGATATTATATGGTGCAGAACGCTTTGTCTAATTTCCAGTTCCTATACTAATTGCAAGTCTTCTGAAGGATATTTATAGTTTTCACTTCATATTAAACGGACCCAATTAGAAATGCCTCGTAAATACGAATTAAATCGTAAATCATCAAGTCCATCCATTACTTTAAAGGCCCTGTAATTGAATATGCTTTGAGCCAGACTCATCAGTCAATCTGGAAACATTTCTGTTGCAGAAATTTGCATCTCTACATAAACTCTCTGTAATTTGAATTATGGTAAATTACTAAAGGCTATTTATATGTTCCGATACAAATGGTTGTTTGAAGATCGGATAACCGAGGTTAAGTATTGAATTCCAAATGTTCTCCGTCGATGTAAATTTGCAAAGGTCACTACAAAGTGACATCATTTTAGGGATACTCATGCTACTGGATTTATT
>JAPDSC010133863.1:0-10426 GCA_026290005.1 Latrodectus geometricus
AAAATTCGTCGTATACCCAGAATGCGAACTTTATTTACATGGATGGTTGCAGTTAATATTCGCGCTGATGTTTAATATAAATATTTGCTCAGAGATCAATTGTTAAAAGGAAACTAAAGCTACATAATAACCATATTTTAAATTCTAATCTAGATATGAACTGAAAAAAAATATTGAAATAAAAATGGAAGAGACAGAAGCTGAATTTAAATTGTTTTCTTTTATATGGCATATTGAAATACACAAAATTACTCAAAGAATTGAAGGAAATCACTTCCAACTGAAACTTTAGTTTAAATGTATAAACATGTAATTCGACAATTTTCTACATAAAAGTGTCTACACAATAATTCAGTGAACAGTATTTCAAAATTCTGTTTTGCATTACATAATAACATCTCAACTATAAATCAGCTATAAACAAATGGAATGCGATATAGAATGATTGAAAACTCACTTTGATTACGAATTAAATATTGAAAACAGAACATTTTTATTAGCGTTCCAAAGTAAATCTAAATAGCAAGAGTTCCGAAACCTTATAAATAATGGATAAACAACTTTACAATAAATTCAAATAAGCATTATTTGTGATTTAAACTAATCACAAAAGCTTAGATATAAATTTCTGAATAAAATATATCTCATTTTTAAGTTAGTAAAAAACATACATCTTATAATGAACTTCATTCATTAGAAACAAAATAAGTAATATATTTGTATAGATTTAGCAAAACAGTACAAAAAGTAAACCAGTAAGGTAAACTGTGCACAAATACTTCTAAGAGCTGCTAAAGATGTAATTAGAATATCGAGATAAATTACAAAGGAAACTATACAATTTAATATCAATAAGACAAATTCAAGGAAAAATATAAATAGGGAAAAGGCATAGGAACCACGTCTTCATCAGGAGGGAGATGGTCAACTATGGAAAAACTCTTTTCTGACGAGCACGAAAGACAAAAGTCTAAAAATATTCGTGCTATTCCCTCGAAGAGTGTCTGTATAAGAAAAAATACAACTATATCAAAATTGAAATAAATGGAATCAAAGTAATACATTGTGAAAAATATGCAAAGCAATACAATGAATTATAGGCAAAGCAATACAATGAGAAATGTATATCAAATACAGAAGAATATATATTAAATATAGAAGAATATGGTTGCCAAAAGTAATTAGAAAAATTTTACGAGTTAAATTAAGAAGTTAACGCAATTTATAATTTTTAATATAATTTAAAATTTAAAATATAATTAAAATGAAAATATTTTTGTTCTCGTATTATTTCAATCTTACAAGCGATTTCCTACTTCCTACATATTTTAAAATAAAATCAATAGGAGAATCATTATTTTTAAGTTGATTAATTAAGTGATTAACATTTTTTTTTATAAATTTTAAATATTACAAATATGATATATGCGTTTTAATTCATTAAGTACTACATTTCTGTAAATTTTTGAAGAGATGTTGGATTTCTAATAAATTAGTTTATTTACTTTAAAATTAAATTGATTGGTTTTATCGAAAATATCTATAAATATAGTTGAATTTTCAACGTTTATAAAGAAATGTTTATAAATCTAAGAATTAACTGTTATTGTAAGAAATGTTGGTTTTAATTAGGGAAAGCTCTTTAGGATAAAGTGATTTAGAAATATCACTAAAATCTAAATTATTGAAAATAATAAAATCGTCAATATATCTAAAAGTATAAGGATACTGAAAAATAAAACTTTTTTTCAAAATAATGTAAAAATAAATTAGCAAGTGTGCTTGAAAAATTTGAACCTTTGTATAAAAATATTTTCACCGTTATAAATATACTTATTATATATACAAAAAGTTTGACCAAATTGTTCCAGTAATCAATATCAATACCCACTAAGTCCTTATAATCCTGATAAAAAAAATATTATATATATCATTCAAAATATTATATATATCAATACATTAATATATATCATTCAATTTGTCAATTGGAATACTTGTAAAAAGATCTTTGAAAGCAAATGAATTAATATTATAAATAAAATTATTTGACAGAAAGTCCAAAACCGGTCTATTATTATCAATTATCCTAGTAACTTTAGCTTTAATAATTTGTTCCAGAATTATTTTAAGAAATTTGGCAAAGATTAAACCTGGTTTATTCATACAAGGATTAGTGCCACAAGTAATGAATCTAAATTTTGTATGAAACTTATGAAATTTAGATATAACTGTTAAATAAAGAAATTGTAATTTATATTTAGAAGTTTATAAAAACTCAAAATTTTTTTATTTATGATGTTGGCTGTAGAGTTCAAAAGTTTGTAGGTGTTGGATTTTAAAGTTTCTTTATCAATCAAATCTAAATAAAATTTATTATAAAAAAATACATAATTATTAGAAGCTTTATCAACAGGAGTAATAATTAATATGATTGCTATGTATATATATATATATATATATATATATATATATATTTATATATATAGGTAGAGCAATATAATAAATACAAAATATTTCAATATTTAGTTTTGAAACTAAGGTGACTTTTAAATGTAGCTTCAAATAAGTTTTGTTAATTTAATTTAAATATTATAATTCAATTAAAATTAGTAAAAAATAAATTAAAAATAATAAATAAATTTAAATATTGTAAAATATTTTTTACAATAAATATTTTTACAATATGTAAGTAACTTCTAATTAAAATGAGTTTTAAATAGTTTCAAATAGAATAATTTTAGACGAATTTTTAATAAATTGTGATTCTATTTATAAATTTTAAAAATACTTAATAAAAAAGGAATAGAATTTTTACAGAAATTTTTTACTTACTCCAATTCATGAAGTTTACAATGTCTCATTACTCCAAACTCATCAAATATAACCTCCCCCAATGTTTTTCCATCATATAATAATACTGGCCGCGGTGTAATATCCACATGCTGTACTCGAATTATATTAAATTCTAAAGAAGAACAGAAGTGAAACCACAAAATGAATCTCGACAAGAAAAGCAGAACAGAGCGACTTTTCTTCATCAGTTAAGTAATTCTAACGGGCTGGAGGAAAACCTGGTGACCTGCACCTGCTCATAACCGTTCCTTCCGACCGATTGAACTAGCAAACGATGATGACTTGTTTTTCGCGGTCAAATCTGGCAACCCGTATTATTTATTCTTTTCAAGTTCTTTGAACTGGAAAAAAAGAATGCTCATGCATCTCCATTAAAAAGTTCGAAATTAAAGCGAGGATATAATTTATGTACAAAGGTACTTTTGTGAAAAAGAGTCATCAAGGACTTTCTTTGAAAGAGGAGTATGTTTGTCTGAGAAGAAACCGAAAAAGGAATTTGTTAACTTGAGAAATGTTATCGGGTGCTGGAGGGTTGACAGTGACCTAAAATCTCAAGAGGTTAAAGGAATAATAATCTTATCGTTCAAGTCTTATCCAATTAATGCGGAAGAAGTTTTTTCTTTAGTGTTTAAATATAGTCTCGAAAAACATTCATAATAATTGAATCCAAAATAGAATGTTATCATTATTTCGGTTTTTTTATCATTTTAATGTAACAAATTAACTATCGTATATCAGACAAAGTAAAAATTAACGTTTTACTTTGAATATAACCTTAAGTTTTCTTCTTTGTTTTTATCTTTCCAAGAGTATGAGTATCACAGTTTTTGAGCTTTTGCTTAATCTGTAAGGACTCTTATTTATTTATTTTTTTTTAATTTTTTGAAATTTAAAATATAACACGAGAGTCAAATATCGATAGATATTTAAAAAATACTACATTATTTTTTAAAATGTAATTTTTTCATTTTATTTACAATATTTGTTAAAATAAGATTTTTAATTTAGTATTATAGATTTAAAATATAGGGACATGAAAAATTTTGAATCTGAACTTTGATATATTTTTTATTCGTCAATATATGAAAAATTATAAAAAAATGTAAATTTATTTTATACATTATTTTGGTGTTATAAAGGAAAAGAGTATATATCCATACCCCAAAAATTACCTGTTTTATTAATCTACTTTTTTGAAAAAGAATTGGCATATTATTTTATATATAAATTAACATATTAGAGCAACAATAAAATTTTCAAAATGTATTTATTAAAAGTAATTGAAAAATAGAATAAAATCTAACAGAACATGGAAAATTTCATTACAAAACAATTCTTAATGTCTGATCAAAATATATATTAATATGAACGAAATAATTAAAATGGGAGAAACCATTTTATTAACAATTTTTTAAATTCTTCTAAAATTATGTATAAAAAGTAATATAAATTTATTTGTATTTGAAATGCTTTTTTTAATTCATTGCTCGAATAAGCTTTTAAAGTTTATTCATTTATTTTTAATTTTGGCTATAGTGATTCGAAATTCACTTAAATCATAGGTAAATTAGGGCAATTTAGAGAAGTTTTATAGAGTTCTGTATTTTAGGATTCAAAATCATACGTGAGAGAATATACTGCAATACTCCCTCTCATACCTCCTACTTTCTTCTAATAAAATCTCTTAAATGATTTTTAGCATGCATTAAAAATATCTCAAATATTATTCTTAAAATATAGAAGTTATTCATATGGCGAAATTGAATGGTATCTAGTAAACTGTGTGTTTTTGAACAGAGCACCTCAAAACGAAGGAGGAAGTATGACTTTGGCTCATAGATGGCAGCACCCCATCTGAGTCTTCTAAAGCAGTGTTTCTCAACTTAATTTACTCCAAGGACCGGTAAAATATATCGGCATGTTCGCGCGGACCGGTAATATTAATAATTCGACACAATGCACAATTTTTCACAAAGATAAATCATGAAGACATACATAATTTTTAAAGCATTTTGTTTGTTATAATTTACATTTGTATATTCAACTTACTTATAATATTGCATCGAGAATGAAAGAACCAAAACTTAATTAAAACTCCAAGAAAATTCCAACGTGAATGATATATTTATTTTTTTAGTTAATATATTAGCCAAAACAACGAGTCGAAATGTGAACTACGTAAGTAGATACCAAATAAGCAAAAAATAATTTACCAAAATAAAGGATATATAAAAACTAAAATTAACGAGATTGTTGCTGGTCTTTGTTCCTGACTAAACTGTCAATCCTAGGCTTTAAGCCAGTTACAGCAATACGTAAAGCAGGCGCAAGAACAAGTCGATTTCTATGTTTCGTCTTAATAATAGTCATAGCCGAAAATGTAGTTTCACACAAATAAGTCGAGGAAAAAGACAATAAAATCTTCAACGCCTTTGCATGAAGATTGGGGTATTCTGTTGCAGTCTTTATCCAGAATTGTTATATATTTATTGAATTGAACTGTGATTTAAGTCCTAGATCTGAAGACAGTTCAATAAGTTCAGTTTCCTGGACTGTAGTGAGATTGTTATCATAATTATCAATAAATGGATTGATTATCCACAGATTACTTGACGGACGACGTACTTGGTTTTTGAAAATCCTTTCTTTGCACGAAATTTAGTAATGTGCGTTTCGTTTCCTTCTTACTCATTCTGGTTATTGATTTTATATACCTAAACTTACAGAAATAGTAGTTATAGCATAATATTAAATTCAGAAGTCATTAAACATTTACGCTGATAAATAGTTTTCAAGAATTGCCCAAGTGTGCAGAATAATAAAAATCAAAAACAAAACGTAATCAAGACCCCAGACGCCTAGTTCAAAATGTAATAGATTTCATAGAATAGTAAAAAAGAGTGCCGAGATACCGGCAGTTTGTTTTTTTAATTTAGGTAAAGGGTAATTTTGTAAATTTCATAAAAACTCAAAATAGTAACAGATTTGGTGAGTAACGTGACAACGTAAAAGGACTGCTGAATAATAATAGATCTATTATAATTATAATAGACTAGCAACACTGGTGATACGGCAATTTATGAATTGCGATTAGGTACATAGTTGCCAGTTTGTTGTATTTTTCATCAAAGATTACATTATTTTTTAAACTAGTAAACTATTATTATTGTAATGTAGGTACTGTATCGGTGGTCGGCCTATAAAAGCTGGATATTTCGCGGACCGGCGGTTGAGAAACATTGTTCTAAAGGATTGAAGCTAGAGAAAACCCATAGCCTAGTTCTAAGCACCTCCAGAAATATTAGTTTGGAAAGGAAACATGGAGGACATTGCGACGATAGTTCTTCGGATAAACCGGGATTCAAACTCACTGCCTTGCGGTAATGAGAACGAGGCCCTAACGAATAAGGCCACCACGACCCCCGGTTTAAAATGTAAAATAGGCTATTAAGTTTTCAATTAAAAAGAAATAAAATACAGTGCAGACCTTCGGATAGATAACTCTAGTCAGAGTAAGCAATCCAAAATTCTAAGACATCCTTTTTTGGGTAATGGGAGGTAGATTTTAAATTTCTGCTTTCTCAATGCACATCTGTCGGGTTAAAAAAAGTAAGAATTTCCTCTTTTGCTACATCTTAACTCATTCCAACTATCTTATCTATTTTTAATTAATTAATATAATATATTAATTCATTAAAAAATCTTTCCGAAATATAATGTGGGACATGATTTTTGGCATGTCTTTAAGTAAAGCTTAAAGATGATAGTGACTGAAATACAGTCGATTCATCATAAATGATATCACCCATCCTGAGTAGCGGTCAGAGCGCCCGACTGCGGGTAGAGAGGTCCTGGGTTCGAATCCCGGTTCGGGAACGGTTGAACTTCCCTTTTTTCTCTCTCCTGTCTTCGCCCTTTCATTGTATGAATGGGATGTGTGAATGGTTGCCTACCGTATAAAACGGGTACCTATGGCATGTGTGTTACTGAGGAAGTCGGACAACATACCAAATTACGGTTCAGTTAGAAAAGTGGAGCAGCTCACCCCATATTTTCAGCCTTATCTGGCACAAGATAACAACCATAATCGATCATATACATGTATAAATTATTATAGGCTTGTGTTGTTTGTGCTGTCAGCTTATTTTGAATTGATGATAAAGATATTTTTTTTTTTTTTTATGAAAACTTTAGAACATTTTAGTCAAAAATCTGTGGGCTTTCTTACTTTAAGTTTACAATTGCTTAATTGAGCTAGTGAACTTAGTTATAAAATAAAAAGTTATAAAAAATACGAAGCTTATTTACATAAATAAATTTCTTATCATGTTTTCCCTCCAAATTTCTGTCCAGATATTGAAAAAATTAACTGCGTCATGGAATTGAAGAAAACACATATCAAGATACTAGTCTTTGACAAACTTAAAATAAAAAATACGATTCAATTTAAAATTTTGAATACAGCCTTCGTAATTAATTTACATCGTAATTAATACTGATTATATCTCTCCGCAAAATTTTTAATAATGCGAAGCAATTAATTTAACCGATGTAATATTAGGTTGGGGAAAAATTAATCCATTATTTTTTCGGTAGATGTCTGTAGTGATCGATATCTCGTGAGGTATCTATCAAACAATTTCAGATTTATGCTCGTTGGAAAGGTGACATTTGACACTAAAATATCCTCTTGCGGTTTTTTGTTTGATTAATTCAGTTACGAGTACAAGGTTTTAAAAATGGAAGACAACAAATAGAAAATTCGATATATTTTCGTTTTCCTCTTGTAACGGCGAAAAAGATAGCCGGGTGACTAAAATTGTGAAAGGTGTTTATCGTCCTGTATAAGACTGTAATAACCAGTTACGTACAATTTTTGTTTCGTCGATTCCGTACGGGTATTTATGATGTTAGAGATGCACCTCGCATGTGGATACAGCATAGTCGAAAATGTCTATAAAATATCAAAAATGATCGAAGTTAACCGCATGTCAGCAGTCATAACGCGCAACACCTAAAAATCTACATGAAAGCTGTTTTAAACCTTTTTACAAAGTGAATCCAAAAGAAGTTACATAGAGTTCACGTAAAAATAATGTATTTCTTTTTCCCCAAACTAATACTCTGCTTCGGAATTTTTCTCGCTTCAAGAACGAAGGCGTAATGTTTTTGTTCTCTTATAAAAGTTTTCATGTGTGTGTGTAACCTCAAGGAATCGAGAAAAGATATTTATAGCATTGAATCCTGCCTTTTTGCTAAATTTCCATTTTTTCTTCTAAGGAAAAACAATATTTATTATTTTATCACGATTTTGGAAAATGGTATATTTTCCTATTACAATATACGTGTTTATGCTTTTCTCAATAAACAGCTGATATAAAATGCATTGGAACGCGGATAAAAGGAGTTTTGAATTCAATATTTAATAACTTAGTAATCATAGAAATCTCAAAGCTTTCAACACCACATTCTATTTATTTTTAACAGATCCATACAAAGAATCAAATTTCGATATTTTAAATCTGATATTTTGGTCTGCAGCTCTAAAAAATTATAAGATACTAAAAATTACAAAAGTATTTAAACTAAACTCAGTGCACACAACTCCATGGGGCCAAGGCCTACTATGACGATATTTTTTTCCGTAACCGAAGCCCTGAGGTGCGAAGCATGTGCTCCTGTTATCAGGCTAACACGAAACTCCCAGTGCTTAGTTCTCAAGCATGCTTGTTACTCAGTCTTATCTATCCACTAAACTGATGCAAGGCTGCGTCGACCTTTCCTAGACCGAGGATCGAACCCATGCCTTCTGAATGCCAAGCTTTACCACTACATCATCAGGTGTACAAAAGTTTTAATTGTCAAATCAAATGCATATTTTTACCGTTGTAGATTAACATTACAAATAAACTGCAATAGATTTATATCATCCAGGATTCATGGTGTGAATATCCTCTAAAATTCTTCCAAACATTTTTTGAGTCCATGCTACTATGCGCCACTTCTGTAGTGTGATCGCGAAGATTTTATTATTATGAATAAGTGTACCAGTTAAGTGTTCTTCTGTGTAGGTATCCCTTGGCCACATTTTATCTTGTGTAGGACTCACCAGGCAGGACCTGGTTCAAGATCCTCTAATGGTGATGGACTTCACCAGGGTGAATAAGCTCATGGACCTGATCTAGCTCTGCTGTTCAAGGGGATGAGAAACAACAACAACAAACGACAGTGTACCAGTTTTCTACCACTTGAGAGTAGTGTCACCACGATATTGAAAGTATATTAAGCTTCTGTTAAATTCACATAATAAAAGTCATTATTCACAAAATTCTCATCGCGTAAATTGTATAGAAGAATTCTCAGGAATGAAATATATCTGATTCAAAAATTTAACAAAGTTTCTGAGCTTTATTGAAATGTGATCAAATACAAAACACATAACAAATCTTTAAAAATTTATCTAGTAGTTTTTCAATTAACACCTAAAAGAATGTTGTCTTAAAATACAATTCAAAATTTTGCATTAAAATTAAAATGCATAATTTTCGATGTAATGAGATCTAAAAGAATTCAGATTCCTGAAGTTCAGTCCACATGGTCCACTGGAAATCATTTCTGAGTTGAATATTTAAGCATAGAATGACTTCATAACACGTAGTGAAACCTCGACAGATGCAGGTAGCTGTGGGGCATTATAGCATCAGAAGCGCTCTACCTTCTTGGAGAACGTTTAATAGACTGTGGATCAAAATTACATATCACAAGGTTGGAAATACTAAAAATTTTAAATTACTCAACCCGATTAATGTCTATGAAGAAGGCAGCAATGGAATAGCCGTTTTTGTTCAATAATAGCTGGAATCGAAGTGAGAAGTTTTCACTTCAAAGACCACTGTTAATTCACTGAGCTATAGTGAAACCATGCACAGATGTTTTGAAAAAAAAAAGTCATTTCGTTATAATGTATTGCATATTTGGCTTGAAGAATAACGTTTCTTTGATAGCTGGACATATTCACGTGTCGCAAAAGAGAAAACCCGAAAAACTTCCAAGAAGCCATCAAACAGACGTGCATCATAAAACAGAAAAGCAACATTCTTCTCTCTGGATCGATCCAGGAATAACGGGATCAAAATCAGGATTTTCCACTTGGAAAAAAAGCAATCCTACCACTAGGCCACGATACATCTCAAGACCAAATAAAGTTATTGAAAGTTGTTGAAACACAATTTATTGGATCACATAATGACGTAATACTGTTGTAAGGAATTTTAAAATATATCATGAAAATTGAAATTGAGCATCAAAGAAGACCTTTTAAAAATAAGGGACAGCATTCACGTGTTGAAACAGAAAAATTCCCAACCACCAAATCCTACAGACATGCATACAAAACAGCAACATCAATCTCCTATTGCTCAGGAGTGACTGAGATAGAATTGGCGACCTTTTACTCTGAACAACACTAGCCAACCACTAAGCCATAGTGAGTTCTTGAGCATGGTCATTTGCAAAAAAGAGGGGATTTTTCTCTAAGCTAAATCCGCAAGCATAAATTTGTACAAAAATTGCA
>JAPDSC010133863.1:15426-65810 GCA_026290005.1 Latrodectus geometricus
CTAAATCTAGTAAGTAATATTTACTGAATCTTATGTGGTATGATTTGTATGTATGTATGTCTCATACTATAGTATGGTTTGAATTATATAGCATCCAGCTATGTATATTTTACAGTGATTCTGAACTAGTACAAATACACTGCACAAGATGGAAATTAAACCCACAAATAATAAAAGACCAGAACAATAATCATTTGTCTAATAAAAGCAAATGGTTAGTATTTTCTGGTCCTTGATTCAAATGGCATCTAAGTGAATGGTGTTTTTTATGTATTGACATAAAAAACATAATAAATATAATATAAAATTATTGAGATGAAATTCTAAACCTTTTAGCTTGAACTCTGGCTTTTAATACAACAGTTCTTAGTTTTCATTCGTACGTTTTATGAGGTTATTCATAGTGGTTGGAAATCCTCTTTAAGTTTTATATTCCGATCGACTCTTGTGTGTAAAAGATTGACCATAGGGTGTCAGCCACCTATGTATTGATTCATGAAATTAAGTACTGTGCTAGTACAAAAATTTCAATAAGTATTTAGTTTCATTCATTTTTCATTAGATGCCTAATCCTCATATGTATAGTAACCACAACGAAGTTCTGTTGTCCGTTCGACTTGCTTTCTTATTGCTTTGACACATTTCACACTCAGGTACTTGTTTCTGAGTGAATTAATCCATGGTGTGAAACGCGTGATGAACCACATAGTATTTATCACATTTTAATTTCATGCAAGGATTTTAGCAAGGAATGTTTACATTTTTTAAAACCGATTTCTTAACATTATTTGATTTGTTGAGGGAACCACCCCACAGAAACTTGTTTGCTTTTTTAAGGGCAATAAGTTTTTTAAATTTTATTTAATTTGTTTTACATTTTATATTTGCATATATACATATATATTTTTCTTTTTATTAATTTTACATACAAATAGATCTTAATAATACTATATACAAAAATTAAAGTTTTTTAAAAGATTTTAATGTTAGGGTTTAAAAATATATAAATGCAACACTGAAATTTTAGTCTTGGTGCAGCGTATCAATTTTCGGACCTTGCGCCATAAAACCCAACCAGCCAGCCATATATAATAACTTTATGTTGTTTTAAATAATAAATATAAATCTGATAAGTAAAAAGTGTTAATATATAGTTTTGAATAAATTTCTTTGACATGACATGAACACTAGGATTACCAAAATAGAATTTTGTACATAATCTTATCATTCTCCATTTCTAAGATGTCATAAGAAATAGATTGCCAAGATAAACAAGTAAATTCATCAAAAATATCAACAACTCAAAAATTAGCATGATGGCTTATGCAGAATTTGTGCTATAATTTCTATATCTCTGCAATAAGTTTAACAACTTTTAATTTAACATCAAAAGACACACATCCTGTAAGATTTTTGCTACCTAAAATCATACCTCAAGTGTTTTTCTTTTGTTCTTTATTTACAACTTTATATGTAGAGGTCTGTCTTTTCATTTTCAATTTATTAATTTTGTCTTAAAGAAATGAATCTTCTTTACTATTCAAATAATTAGCCAAAAGTAGTTTTATAAGTTTTTTTTTTTTTTTTTTTTTTTGTTTATGTAAATAATGATTTTATGGTCTGTATATGGGGTCTTGAAAATCAAGTGGTACCACACCACAATTAAAGCAATATACATATTCTTGAAGATAATTTGTTAATTCTTTGTGGTCTCCTATTTTTTTTTCCATTGAAACTGAGTCTAAGAAAAAATTACTCAAATGAAAATTTTTTTATATATCTTTTTTAGTTAATAAAAACAATGAATACTTGCTAAGCCTGATTTCTTCTAATTTTCTCAAGTCAATTTCTTAAATTTACATACATCATTATAGATTATCTTTAAATAAGTACTCTTTTATAGTATTATGTTAAGTATAGTTTTGAACATGATTATAAGAGTTCCTGTGTTTTACACTTAACTTCTCTTTATAACATCTTCAAAATTATGATACCTATTTTTATGTATTTTAACATAAATTTATAGATAAGAGAATCATACAAAATATTCTCTTGTCTATAATTTATACTAATTAATTGTGGTATATTATAATAATTATTTCATATTTTTATAAATTTGTTTAATCTATTTACAGGGAAAAAAAGTGGGTAACTATTGGTGATACTACCATGAAAATATATAAATGGGTTCCAGGTTAGTAAAATCAATATTTATTTAGATGTTTTTTTAAAATTACTTAATTAGTATTTTAAATTATTTTGCATTTTTTATTATTTAAAATTGAATTTTATACTAATTACTTTTTCTGTTTCAGTTCCAAGCAGGGAGACTCAGGTAATATATTTTTTCAATTTCAAATTTTATATACTGTTATATTATATAAATTGTAAATATTAGAATATATATTAATTTTGAAATAATACGTAAACCCCTTCCCCTCCCCAATATATTTGTGAATGCTGTAAATGTAAATACAAACATTGTTGCATTTAAAATTTCAGTCTATAATATTTTTTTAATTATATATATATTTTTTTAACTAATATAGTGTGTTTAGCTTTAATATATCTTCTAGGCCAGCAGTTTTATTGTGGTTCAGTTTTTAATTGTGTGCTCAACATCATAAAAAAATGATTGGTTACACTAAAAAGATTGAAAGGAGAAAATTTCAAGGCTCAAAGAAACGCTAAGAAATATGGTTATCAAAATCACTAGAAATATAATTTTTATCCTCTTTAAATCTAACATCTAAATTATTAATTTTTTATACTAGTCTCTTGATAAAGCTTTTTTAGCTAATTTGGGGTCAATATTTTTGAAAAAGAAAAGTAGTACATGCTATATATCGGAAAGCAATGCAAATTATAGCAGGACTAACTATAAAACTTAGGAAAACCTCACTAGGTAGCAAGTTAAGTTATTCACCGAGCTAATAGAAATGCATATGTATATTATCACTTGTAACTGTTTGCATCACACTTTCTCCTTAGCAGATCATAAAAATACCAAAAATACTTATCTAAAAATACTGAAGGTCAAGATACTGCAACTAAATTATATTTTAAATATAATTGATATCATACTGCTATATTGTGGTCTTAGAAAATCATTTTTGCAAAGGATATCAAATAATCTTTTGTTAGATCCCAAGTCTTGTAGATCTCGATGGTAATCAGAAAGCTGTTAAATCTGTATCCAGCCTGTCTCTGCCATCTATTCCTTTATCTGATGTAAGAAAGGCCGTTAAAAGGTTTATATATTTTCTTTGGCAGGAATCATGAAACATGTAGCTTAGTAATAAAATTGCATACCATATTTTCATACATCACTTATCATTTTTATTGCTATAAAGTGCTGATGTGAAACTAATACTCCTTTCTGTTGGAACCACCTTTCATACAATAGCATTTTTCTTTAAATGATTTATCTCTATGGTGTAAAGCATGTGTTAAAATATATTTTATACAACTTATTTTGATGTAGAGATTTTATACGTCATTGGTTTAAAAACTATTTTTTTAATATTAGAAGATTTATTGGTTGAACTACCTCATTGTTATCTTTTTGCTTTTTTAGAAGTTGATTTGTTTCACCTGTTTTATTTAAATAAATATGTTTTTAATGTATTAAATACTTTTATAAAATTTTATATGTAGTTTTAACTTTGTTTAATTTGTTAATTGTAATTTTTTTATGTTCTTTTTATAGAATTTATTTGATTTTTAATTTGTTTCTTTGGTTATGTAAGAGAAAAATAATAAAAAAAAAAAAAAAATTAAATACAAATCTTTAAAACTAATAATGGGCATAGTTTTTTTTTTTTTTTTTTTTTTTTTTTTTTTTTTGGACCCTGCTCCATAAAATCCAACAAACCAACCTGATAATTAATTGTTCCCTAGAATGCAAACTCATATCACTCCTCTTTCTTGCAAGCACATTTTCCATTGGTTCTTATGTACACCTTTCAACCATAGAATACACATTATTAAAAAATGTGTCCATAAATTATTCATCCTTGAAAGTGTTAGGCAAATTTATGAAATTACTTTTATGTAGAATTAGGAACCTTGAATTAGTTATTTTATAAAATTGTACTTTTATTGAAATCAATACTGTTATGAAATAATTTTATTGTTAAATTATTGATTTAATTCTTTTTTTCATTCAGACTCGTACCAAAGGAAAAGGAACTTCTAATAGAGGGAACAAAGAAAATATTGAAAAATGTCTGCAAAATGAAGGCAAATCCTGTAGTGGGAAAAGTATGCCAATCCAAAATTTATAGTCATTTTATTTTTGAGATTAATATTTTGTTAAATTTTACATATGAAGAATGTTTTTAACAGGAAGACATTAATTATTTTAATGTGTCAAATGTATATTAAACTTTTATGATCATTATTTAAAAAATGAGAATTTTTTTTTGTCAAGATTTAAGTTTTTATATTTTTGTATCTTCTGTGATGTTTATTTAATGCAATTAAGTGATTTAAAAATATTAAATGCAATAAATCATTCCACATTTAAGTAAATCAGCATTTACTCTTGTAGTTATTAACATGCTTTATGACCATCTTTTATGAAATTAAGACAATGACTACATTTATATTTGAATTATATCATACAATATGTATATTTACTTATAGATAGAAAATATTACTGATAATACAATAACACTAATAAATCTAAGTTATATATTAAGGATTATAACATGTATTGACAATACAACACTGCTAAGTAATTATTGTAAATTTTCCAAATAAAATAAGCGTTTTATGAAAAATTGCATGATAATCCTTCGATTAGAGGTTAATAGTCTGCTATTAGTCTTTATTCAATAGATACTTGGGCAATATTAATGCTCAGTATTGTAACAGTTCTTAAAACTAAGCCATGGATATTCAAAACATTCCACAAATCGTTATTTACTTCTGTATGTCTTGAATAAAATGATAATAAATCTAGTCACACATTATGTGGTAACATGGAGCAATATTTTCTAATGTTCATACTTATTTTTGAAATAAAGTTTTTTTAATAAGTTGTTCATTTTATAAGATTATCAATAGGTATATCAAAAATTGGCCATACATTAGTTTAAAATTGCTTTATTTTTTAATAACTAAATTAAACTGTTGGTTGAAACAAAAGACACTTAAAATAAAATTTTGTACCATGTTGGAATGGTTTCTGAACATAAAACTATACTTAATTTTTATGTGACAAATATGAATGCTAATGTTCCGGTAAAAGTAATTGCTCCTCGCTTCATAAGTAAAAAATACAATGCAGGTTTTTTACTGTGCCTTTTAACTATTCATTTAGCCAATTACATATGACATTTTCACTCTTGTTTTTTACTTGTATCAGTAAAAATTGAATTTATATGAAGGAAGAAATATCATTTAAGTCAAAATTATAATTTACTCACAAGTACTTAAAACCAAACAAATTTATTTATGGACTGTTACAAAAATAAAAACATTGATTAAGTGCTAGTTAAACTGTCCATTTTAGTCAACAAGAAACAACCTAAAATCAAAGAATTGTTGCAGTTTTAATTCATTTTCCATATTAAAATAAGTATGTGTAGCATGTATATAGTTTACATTTTATACAGCAATAAATAAGGTAGGAGCTCTTAGAAATATTTGTATTTCAAAAATTAGTCACAATTACAATGGTACATAAAGACTAAAGCTTAAAAGTATATTTTTAAGTTAAAATTTTTATGGAAATCTAAATTCATTTAGCACGTAACTTTTTTAACCTTACCAATACATACAATGAATGATCAGTTCATTATTATAGAATATAAATTGATTAAAGTTATATTACAATTGAAGCTTCAATAAGCCATCCTAAATTAATCACAATGACATAATATTTCTTAATTATTACTTCACTGTGGCAATCATTCATTATTTATAATGTTTCTTTAATAAATTATTATTATTGATAATGACCTTATTTTGATTATAATATGTATACAATAAGGTACTTTAAATATTTTACATAGCTTAAAAGACCCCCATTTTTCTAATTTTTACTGTGCCAAAACGCTAATGATAAAATGTAAATACAAAAATATATTGTTAGTAATATTATTCAAGAATAGCACAAATCACTGTTTCTTACCAATTTTTTTCATGTATTTCCAGATTGCTTTATATTAATAGCAACATTACTTATTTACTATAAAGGTTATATGAATTCAATAAACTCATACAAATTTTTATAGTAATAAGGAAAGTAAAAAATTCTAATTTTTTATTCTAATATAACTATAACAGAAAAAGCATTTCAATATAAACATCAAAATAATAAAACATAAGTTCAATGTTCTACAGCTAAATGTAGACTAATAATATACCAATAGTTTAATAACCTAAACCAATAAATAAATTTCTTACTTTATATATATATATATATATATATATATATATAATTGATACTACAACTGAGTGGTATAGTAAATAATCATTTATTTGATTTACTGATTAGAAATTAAATATATAAGAATATTATAATTATAAATCTTTTTCTGAAGTAAGTGAAGTACAATTTAAAACATTCATGGTTATTCAAATGACATTAAAAGTATTAATCCTAAAATTTTACAAGTTTACTTCTGTTCAATATTTAATTCATCAAAATAATTCATTTTGATGAATAGAATTGTTGGTATATGATAAATAGTATTTTTTTTTAAATTATAATCAATATGTGTTTTTACTTTAAAAGGTAATATGCTATTAATCAAATTAATATACAGGCATTTGAAAATAAATATTTCTAAAATAAGGAAATTCTTATGTACTTGCAGAAATGACTATTAAAAATATTTCTTGAATAAAAAATCTCATGGTAAAAATGTGATAATTTTGATCATGATTCATCATTTTTCAAATCCATATAACTGAGAATTGACATAAATAACAAGCACAAAATTTCAGTACATTTCACTTTAGGGAGTATGATAGCACCATTACACAAGTTATCTTATTATATTTACAGTATATGTGCTCTATGATACTGGCAAGATCTAATCAGTATATAACATAGTCTCTAAAATATCTCACCTATGACCAGTTTGAGATGGCTTGGCTATTATCAATTTTAAATGGATTGTTTATGCAATAAGTAACTTCAGAGTTATGCAATTCATCTCATTTGATTCAGGAAGAATCTAATTCTTTTTTGCTATAATTGCTTATTTTCCTGGTCGTATTTTCATATTCTAAAACTCATGCTTTCATAATTTCAAAGTATCCATTAATGCGCATCGTTTTTTTACAAGTTGTTCCTGTTAATACATTTTTTTGTTTTTATATGTGTTGCAAGATCGCTCAATCACTTTTTTACATTTAGTCTTGGGAAACCACAATGATCCTGCTATTGAATAAAAATTTTGCGTGCATATCACAATGATTTTTTTTTTTTTTTTTAAATTTATTATCTTGTAAAAATGGCTGGGTAAAAACCATTAATAATTTGCTCTGCCTTTAAAGCCATGGTAATATTAATTGCATTACAAGATAATTGAACGCACCATTTGCCTTTTCTTATGGGTCAAATACATTACAATAGTATCTGCTACTTCAGTAGAAGAATTCCACAAAATCAAACATTAAAAATCAGAATTATTTCTTTCATTCATTTACACATTCAGAAACTTTGAAAAATATACACATTCAGTGTATAAAGTTTATAAATGTGTTCATTTGAACTGACCTCTATTACAGCTGCTGTAGAAAATGAAAAAAGAGTAAAAATCAAAACTTTATTAAAGTGCAACCTTTGAAGAATTTCACTCAGTAATTTATGTGCCTAGGTGGATCTGTTGTGTAATTATGCTCACTTAAAACTCGATTTATTATATTCTAGACCACAGTGCCAGGTTCAAATGGTAAATTTTGCAGTATATCATCACAAAATCTTTTCCCAAGAAATATACATATTCAATTTTAAAATATCTTAAAAATATTAATTTTTAAATATCTTTATATAAATATATAAAGATACTTAAAAATGCTATACTGTGTTGAAATTCACTTAACTGAATAAAAAAAAAAAAATTTAAATTGCACATTTTGCCATCCAATTTGTTGGATTTAAAATACATTTCTTGGTCCATAATTAAACTTTCATTATTTATTTCATCAGTTGTTTGAAAACTGGTGCAGAATAGTGCTCAAAGTGGTAATTTTGTTGAAATTTTATACAAGATTTTCAAACAATTATCTTTAGTTTTTCTCGATGTTTCAATTAAAGAGTTAAAAATGCATTGTAACCAGCTAAACTGGGAAGAAGTATATTGTATGACAAGGTTTTAAGCAAACAATAACTAACCAATAATTCAAGAAGAATTTAAATAATTTCTTTCTCTTCTGAAACTTATGGTAGATTTTTATAGAATAATTTTTATTTGTAAAATATTACAAATTTTAGTTTGTGAGAATTTGAATATTTCTTCAACTTCTTCTAGAGCCCAGATATGTTGGCCTCGGGCATAATAACCTTTCTTTATATCCTTCTACTGTAAAATAATACCTTTAATATTGTGGGTTGTACTTGAGTTTGTTTAAGTTCTATTTCAAAATCATTGTCCCATATTAAAATTATAGAAATGTTTTTTAGGAAATTATTGAAATGCTATAGCAGTGTTAGACTCTAAAACATAATTGTGTCTTCATGCTATGGCCTAATTTATTTAATAACATCAATTTATCTGAACAAGTTACATGAGATGAACTATCACAGTTATAGCTAAGTACTTTAATTTGTTTTCTAAAATTGGATGCCAAATACAGAATATATTATGCAATATACAAATTTTAAGTTTTTTATCTTGAGTTATATCATTCTAGATCATTTTATACAGTTATAATTTAAAGCACCAAGTTAAAAAAAATTAAATTGCAATATTCATTGTAAAAGCAATATTACATTCTGCTTCAACTATCATATCATTTCCTTTTGGTAGCCTTTTATATGATGTCGTGTTTGGTTCATCATTAACAAATTTTTTCATTGCACTTGCTGTGAGTAGGCTGGCATACTTCCCTGTAACGAGTCCAAAGTTTTTCTCTTCCAGTTAACTTGCAGCTATGTGCAAATTACATGAAGTATTTGAGAAAGTAGCAATACTGTAAAGGAAAAAATATTCATTGTTAGTAGAACTTAGTATTTAATCTTAAATTTTTTGTTGAAAAACAAACAAGTTTGAAAATATTTTGCTTTTTTTTTTTTTTAACAAGATCATAATGTGGTTGTTTTGTGTATTCTATAATGTAGTCTATTACTTACATAACCTTTTATATCTCAACTTTCTTCCTGAAATACAATTTTTACAAACAAATGTTAGGTTTATTCATTTCATAAATTATTTGCTGATTAGCAGTTTCATCTTTTGTAATTTTTTCAAGTCTTTTCATGGAGCATTTCTGTAATTGTAGATTCATTTGATTTTACAATTAAAAATTCCTGTTTATAAATGTTTTTTAAAATTTCTGTGTGTAATGTTTATAGCCTAACTTTTACCTAATTTAAATGGCTACAATATCATAATTTCTTAAATGATGCTCTAAATTTCCATAATTTTTTTTATTGCTGTTATCTGCAAATTATCTGCACTTGTTGTATATCTACTTTATTTTTCTCTTCCTTTCCTTAAAATGTTTCTCTTTCATATATTTTTCTTGGTATATAATGCATTTTTCTGTCAATATATGTAATCAACTTTAAAAAATAGGATTGCAACTCAAAAAAAATAAGAACTATGACCAACTTGTAAAATAGTTTTCCTTCCTGTTACATACTTAGGTATCTTTTGAAGATTTTTTGAACATCACTTCTTTGCAGCAGAAATTTTATAAAAAATTGATAACATTTTTTATCATTCTCAAAGCTTTTATCTGTAGGTATGTTGAAACACTGAGGATATATTAAAAAAAATTTTTTAATTTTCAGAAATTATACTTGTAACAATCAAACTAAATCCATTTGTGTACACATTCTTTCATTTTGCTTCAACTTAAAAAAATAATGATCTTTTCCACAATGCAAATAACAATTTGAAAAATTGAAGTTGTTCTTTAAATAATTAAATTTTAACAGTCATCAAATTCTGTTTTTATTGTTAACAAAAAATATGATAACTTGCTTGTTTACAAGCAAAATCAGAAATATGTCATTCTGTTTTTATAACTATATTTTTCATTGGATGGGTTTAAATTTAAGATAGTAGAAAAAATTTGATTGGTTGCATTAACTGATGAATAAAACTTTATGTTAATAGTTCAACATAATTCATTATTTCTGAAAATATGTTCATGACAATAAAAAAACAACTTATATAAATAGCAATATTTGATAGTGATTAATTAGAAAATGGAATTACATTGTTCTCATGCTTAAGATTTTATTTGCAATATAGTGTTGTGCCTGTGTTGTTGATGTTACTAATGACACTTGGCAAAGCCAAATATGCCCATCTGGGACTGGGTGAATAAAGTCAGAAAGAGTGTTTTTTATTTTTGAACAGAGCAATCCCCACCCCTATGAGGGTAGAAGTATGGCTTTAGCTCATAGAGAGCATTATCATCTAGATCTTCAAGTTAAAAGATAGAAAGCCAAAGAAGACCCAAGGCTGGGCCCAAAAGTATTAATTTAAAATTGGAACATGGAGGATATTGTGACCACAAGATATTTTATGTGCCCAGCTACCATTAGTGAACACAGCGGACCTTTGGATAAGCTGGAATTCAAACTCCCTACCTTCCTGTAACAAGAACTAACCAACCAGGCCATCATAGCCTATGTTGTACATGTTGTCTATATAAATTATTGATTTCTAAATCTGATTAAATAGAATAAATGTTTAGTAAAGTATCAGCAGTTGAAATTTTATATTAATCTTATTTTTGAATTTAAGATTGGCATGATTTAGTCATTTGTCATCAAACTTTTTTTATTTCTAATGGCAGATTAGAAGACAACTGTAGTCAGAATAACAAACATTAAAACTAGAAATAAGAGCAAAAGTAACATGAACTCAAATAATAACTTTAAAACCACAGTAAATATATAAACGTTCTCCTTGAGCCAAACTCTTCATTATCTTTCACACAAGTATCCAAAGTTCAGTGCAGAGCAATGACTTAAATGGTTCACATCCATTTCCTCTCATAATATTGCATAGTTGGTCAGTAACCAGGCAAAAAATAGCAACAGATCTATTCCTTGGCCAAAGTGGAATATTTCATTTCCTTGATTTATCATTAAACTTAATTTTTTATGATATATATGTATATATTATTTGTAATACTACACTATTAAACAAATCAAGTTGTGATTTAAGAATTTTTCTATCGTGGCTGTAAAATGACTGTTTATAATAAGACACAATAGTTGAATGATGGACAAATAAACTATTCTGCTTTTAATTTTCAAAAACCATATCTAAAGTTAAAATTTTGAATTATTTTTCAATGAAAGAATTAAGACATCCTATATTTTTATTTTGTATACATACTTTAAATTACAGTGCCTTTAATGAATCATAAACTAATTTTTTTATTATTTTGTTCTTAAAATTTTATAACCTAATCCAATACATCAATAAAAAATTGATTACATTGATTAATGAAATTAGAATTTGCAAAGAAATGAAAAAGGAAGTATAAAATATTTTGTTATGTTCAAGTAATTTTATTTAAGCTATTCCAAATAAATTTGTTATTATTTGGAAATAGTTGATAGTTTCACTGAATTTTTTTAGTATAAAATTATATTAATAATTTAATAACTTTGTAGGTTCTCCTATTGGAAGTGAAAGTAAAAATATCTGCACTAGAGAATCTAGTTCTATTTCAAGTGTTATGGAGGAATCTAGTTTAGGTAAAAAAATTTTTTTAATTAAACTTAAATTATAATTCATAGTAATTATTACTATTGTTCTGCCTTTGTTATTTGTAATATTTTTACTGTTTTTAACACTAGAGTATATTTATTTCTAATAGAAGTATGTTATGTATGATTTTCCAAGGATAATAAATATATTTCACTGTTTAATACATCTTGGAAAAGTTATGCAATTTATTTTACTTTAAAGCTTAATTATCTAATTTGCTCTGGTCATTTCTCTTTTTTTATCTAAATAAGGCCTGCTGATATTGAATCTCTACCAACAAATATTTTTTAGCTTATGCAAAAATATCCTGTACAACCAATGCATTTATTTATAATTAAATTAATTTGTTTCTAATTATGAGAAAATTTATTGTGTAATTTTTAAAAATATCTTATTCCTTAATCATTTTTTGTCCTATATCATTATATTTTTTGTAAATAATTATTTATTCTAAATATTAAAACTTTTTGCAAATTAAAATATTTAATTTAGAAAAACAATTCATATTCAAAATAAATTCTTATTGAAATTGTATAATAATCATGACGTAACTCTTACAAATATCAACTTTAATAGATATTTTAAATCGTAGTAAAATTAAAGTAACATCTAATTTGCCAAATGTATTTCTAGAAAGTTATGTATTAATTTGTTTTACTTGAATTTGCAGTGTATCTATTTAGAGTTTTTTTTTTATTTAATTTAATATAATTATTGTAAAATATTTACCAAAATTATCAATGATCAGTGTATATTCACTGAGTAAAATATACTCAAGACAAATGTTCAATAGATAAGCTATTTAATGTTTAACTTAATTTTAGACAGATTAAATTACAGTGGTTTATGTTCAAGCAGAAGGTTGCATCATTCTGGTTGAAAATGACATTGTTCTCACTACCAGAAGATAGTGCGTTTTATTCCGAACAGGAGAACTATTGTGTTTGCTAATGTCAAGTGAGACATGTAAAAATAGGTTGTAGTTTCAGTATACCCAATTTGAAAGAATACTTTTAGGAATAGCGGGCCTTGTTTAGGAAATCTGCTTGGTCTCTGCTTCTTAATTAAAGAGATTCAACCTCTTTCGGAGTAACAATGGTATTACCCACTGGTTGTTCATTTTATAAGTTGCTTTTAATTCCTCTTCTTCCTATGCTGAAAATTGAACAGAGTGAAATTCCCTAAATGGTCATTTATTAGTATGAGAGGGGGGAGGGATTCAAAGATGAAAATAATATAAATATTACTATTTTTGTGCCTGAAACTTTTTTTAAAGTGATTCAAATGTGAACCTAACAATTAATTAATTTACATCAATAGTCAACCTTTCTTGTCAAATCTGTTATGAATAAGGAATTATAGATTTGACAGCATGCTTCCATTCTGGAAGTGATTCTTTTGCACTGAAAGCAAAGTGGAATTATTGGAAATGCTGTTTGTTTCATATTAAGGAAAGAGCCTATCACTCATTCATATTCCCTGGAAGCAAATAATTTTTCAATATTACTTCTGTTGGTTATGACAAGAAAAGCTTAAATTCAGAGCTCTCTCAAACCTTAAATGTCATAACAATTGTAAATTATTCGAAAAATAAAGGAAATTTATTTTGTAAAATATTGTATAAGGTAAAAGGTAGGTTATATATATATATTACATGAGTTTTTCAAGGGAAATATTTTGTGAGGCCAATACTATGTTCTTCATTGCTTTGATAGGCTAAGCTGGCATCTTAATTATTTCTTTCTGGATTTTTGTGCAATAGTTTGTGGGTTCCATTTGTAGTAAATCCATTTTAAATATTTGATCCTGTTGAGTGGCTAACAAACTAAGTCATTTGAGATAGTACTTCTAGAAGTTCGCAATCTTCCTAACTTTTCTAGTTTTCTCTAAAGATTCTAAATTTTGAACTTATCTGATATTTTACAAAAAGAATGGTAAAATTGGTTTAAAGTATATTAAATATCCATTACAGAAGTAAAATTTTCATTTAATTATATGGTAGAGAGCAAAATCCTAAAACAAAGCATAAGTTATTCAAATATATTTTAAATCCTTTTAATCCTATCGATAACAAAAAAAAATTCTTTTATCATAACTATATTTATTTTTTAATTCTTCTTATATTTAAAACTAGCTTTGGATTCTTTACTTGCTGATATATAATCAATACTGATAATTTATGAAAAAACAAAAACTGTCTATATCAAATTTCTTGTTTAATTGATATTTAGTTTTTTAAAATCTAAAATTCTTTAAACATTTGTCTCATATCAGTAATTTGCTCAAAAAAGCTCCAGAAATATTATTAAAATAAAAATTTAAATTGAGAATATAAAATAAATTTATGTTTCTTTACATTAAGTATTTAAGGAAGAAAATTAAAATCCTTTATCAAAAATTATTAGATTCCAAACCAAATACCCTTTAACGAAATGGTTTCATCTAAAACTTAATCCTTATATTTATTACATTTCAGCTAAATTAAAATATATAGCCATTCAGACTTATCATTATAAGTATTATTTAATATCAGCAAGATCTGAAAAATATTTCATATTTTATTACAAAAGAAATTTCAAAATGAAATGCAGTGAATGCCACGGCTGAATATTTTTTTATGTTTACGAAATCATATGTTGTAAAGAAGCCAAATAATTCTTAGAAAAAAATGTGAACTTGTAGATTTGATGACAATTTTTATTGGCTTTTGTTAATAGCATTTTGTAATTTAATATTTCATAGTCATAAATAACATTATAAAATTCTTTTATATTTTCTTATTGCAATTAGCAAATAATATTGAATATTTGTTATCATTTGCATAAAGCATCCACGGAGAATGTTTTTTGAGAAAGAAAAGTTAAATTATGAATCTATAGTATATGGTACAATCGTAAAATATAAATTTAAACTAAAAATCTTTAAAATAAAGCATGTCAGAACTCCTTGAAATCTGTAAAACTTGTCTTGACAATGTTAACTATAGCTAGACAGAAATACTATATAAAATTTTAAAAAATTGAAAGAAAATAAATAAGCTAATAGAAGAAGCTACTGAAACTTATGTAAAAAAGTTTATTGTAGTATATTGATCTTTTCTTTTTTAATATTGTGTGCTTTTAGAATGCTTTTAATTTGACAAATTTGAATTTCTGTTTACTTTATGTGTTTAAAAGTATATGCAGGAAACTCTTAATTATCTGCAATGTTTAAGTTCCAAAAAAAATTTTTATCTCTAATAAATAAGAAAATATCTTAAAGCATGGGGAAAAACAGAAATGTTTTCCTTATTTTTAGAAAAATACATTGTGGTCAAATTTGTAAATTGATACGATAGAACTTCAACTATCCAAATCAATCGAGACTGGTCCTCATTCTGATAATCAAAAATTCAGTTAATTGGATTTTTTCTATAAAAGATTCCATTTTAATTAATTATGGTGTATTGAAAAATTAGAGAAAAACTACATTTTTTAAAAGAAAAATAACTTTTAATCTTTTAAATGAAAAGCAGCAATCGCATGTTAAGATACTTACAGGGGTTTTTCATTAATGCAGTATATATCTATATACATGCTGTAAATGAAAGTCATAGCTGGCTGAACATTTGGATGAGAGTAAGCTTTTTCACTGTCTTTATTTTTGATCAATTAAGTCATGCATCTGCTTGACAGTGAGAATTTGCATGTGGTCCCACTCGAGCTGATGTTTCATCCACTTCAAAGCAGGTAAATTCATCCCTAAGCTGATGGTTCAGTGTCTGCTTTAACTTGGACATTAAGGTCATTTTCTTCTCCTCGACACTTTCGTTCAGCTTACCATGATTAGAAATCTCCTCATAATTTGAAATTATTGGTCTGACCAATAATCCATTTTCCAATATCTTCAGCACAAACTTCTGAACTTCCAGGAGGAATTTTCAAAAAAATGTTTCTGAATTCCTCGAGTGATATATTCTCTTATTCTCCATTCTCTTACCTTTCTTTTATTTACTCTTGGTTTATTTTTTGAAATTCTGAAAAAGTGATTTGGATAATCAGCAATTCAGATAAACCAAGTTTAGATAGTTGGAGCTCTATTATTTTATTATTCCTTAAGTAATAAATGTTTTTATCTGTTATACAGGGTTCAAATTATTCGAGTATGCTTGTGTTGATTTGTTTTCTTTCTCATAATTTTATTGGCATATCTGTGATAGCTGAGCTATTCAATGTCGTGAATATTTGGGTGTCTTTTGTAATTATTTTTATTTATATACATATATATATATGGTTTCTTGATATTTCAATTTCATTTCACTGTGTGTTACCTATTAATCTAAATTACTTTTGATGAGTGTGAAATACATTATAATTGTCTTAAAATATACTTTAAAAAATGTATAGCTGTATGAGCAGTGGAGATCTTTAAAATCAAATTTTAACACTATTTAATTTAGCTAAATCTAACAATTTAATGTTTCATAAGTTTGAAATGGTATTAAAGTAAAACCTTGTTAAATTTTTGACAGTTACATAATAAATTGCCAATATCTTAAAGCATTTGAAAACTTGACAAACTTTTCATTAATCTGTTACCTATATATTTTGCAAAAATAACAATTTCTTTTTTTTTAAATTTTGTCTCGCAGGATTTGCAGATATTAGTCAAGATTCTCGTGCAGCGAGCGATGATGCAACAAATTTGAGTATGGAAAATAGCAGTGATGCTCAATTTCCTGATTCTCAACCAGGTAGTTATCATAAAAGATTGGAATTATAAAACTTCTTTTTCACACTTAATTTTGGCGTGTTTTTACTTATAAAACTACAAGATAAAATATTGCTTTTTATCTACTAGATGGCTATGAAGGAAAATGTCAGTAAAATACTACCTGATTTAGATTACAATAATTGTAAAGTAGTGGGTTTAAAATGTAAATAGAAAACTATACCTTAAAGTGTGTTAAATAACTTTAAAATATTTTATGTATTTATTAGCTTTTAATGTTTTATTTTACCCCTTAATATTTAATTTAGAATGTACCATTTTTAGGAACAAATAGTATTTTTAGTTCTTAAAGTTAATTTTGTAAGAAATAATGCATATTTGGAAGTAATATATCAATTATTGATTATTAATGATTGGATTTTACAGGATTTGCTTGGGTGCATTTATTTTTAAATTTTGACTAGATTAGTACGTACACACAAAATTATCTTTACAAATATGAATATTAGTAAATATGGCATAAAAAATCTGCTTACCATTGTTTATATGCTGATTTAATGGTGTTAACATTTATTGTATTTTTTAATTCAAAATAGAGACAAATGTACATAATAAAAATAGTATCTTTTTGTTATTCCTAATTTGTTCACCATTTAAAAATTTTCTTTTTTATGTGTCAGTTATGTTAAGATAATTTTTCCAGGAAAATAATGGATAGTATAAATGTAATAATTTAAATCTACATAAAATTGAGGTATTTTTAAAATCAAAACAATGTTTGCATTTAAAATTAATGTTTATATGTTAAATATGTTTTAAAAAATCTTTCATATTATTTTCTAAAGTATATTGGTTATTTATGTTTTACCTTACAAATAATTTTTTTTATAATTATTTTAAATTTTTTATACTAAATCATTATTAGGAAAACTATTCACTTCATATACTTCTAATTGCACAATTTTACAAATTTTCATGTTCTATTTGTGTGTGTGTGTGTTTTTAATTATTTTTATAAAATACTAATATTTTAAATTAGTTAATTATAAAAGAAAGATTTCTCCATTGTAATAATTTAACTCATTTATTTCTTACAATTCCTAGTCCCCCCCCCCTTTTTTTTTTGTTATTATTTTGACTTTTGGTGAAATGATAAATAAACTTTAATATTAATTTTAGAGATATATATTATTTTTTTACTAAATTTATTATAATATCAAGTGTAAATAATGTAAAAAAAATGGTTTTATTTACAGTTTGTTAATGTTAATTAACAAAAATAATTTGTTTAAATAGTTTTAAAATCAAGAATCAGTTTTGCTTTTAAAATATTGTTTCATAAATAGATAAGGAACATCTTAATCTCTATGGTTTTCATAATAGAACATATAAAGTACATAAAGTTATTTATCTATGCACAATTTAACAGATGGATCCATGCATATAAAATCAGAAGATATGAGTGAAGATAGCTGTGAACCACCTTTGAAAAAACGGCTTACAAGTGATAAAGATTAAAAAGTAATTCATCATAAGTTTTAAATTTCATAATAATCTTATTGAACAATTAATATTTTCATATTGATATTATTTTATTAATGCACATAAAAAATGTAAACAATTTTTTTTATAAAGTATTAAAATATATGTATAGTATTCTCAAATAAGGTGTGAAAAATGTTTTCTATATGTATTTCCATTTATTGAACTCTTTAAATTTTCATTATTCTTTGTGTTTGCTTAGGAATTCGAAGGAAGGTTAAAATAACTCCTTTATCAAGCTGCTTGAAGTCTCACATGCAGTCAAATAAAGGTTACATTTGAGTAAACATTATAATTGTAATCAATGTCTTTGATTTAATGTAATTTGACATTTATTATCTACTAACTTGTAAATATTTCACATTTGGAAATTCAGATATATGACTGAGTATTAGCTAGATTTTTATAAAATATTATATATTTAATGTTTTTGAATGCATATTGTTCTTAGTAATTTCTATGGACATTTATTGTATATATGTAAATATGTATTTATTACTGTTCTGTGTTTTTTAATCTTGTAAATATCTGCATATTTTTTAAATTTAACATTTGTTTTGTTTTTGTTATCACATTTTATCTTTTTTGTTGAGGAAATAAACCTGCAATTTGAAACATTGCATATTATAACAAAATACCTACGAAACTTTTCTTTAAATTTTTCCACAAATGACTTATGTATGCACATTTATTATATACATAATGCATAATTTATTACAGAGATATTGCTTAAAGTATAAAAATAATATATTATAAAAAGAATAATTTAAAAATTAGGAAAAGCTTTTTTTCTATTCATTTAAAGAAATAACTTAAGTGCATTTAACAGATGTTTCTAGAATTCTTGATTTAATTTTTATATATAACTGAAAAATATGTTCAATTCAAATATCTGCAATGTCTGCTTTTTCAGTTTACTACTAGAATCCTCTGAAATATCTAGAAAAGTTGGTGGGTATGTTGAATGTATTATTTTCAGTGGGAAAATATTTCTTATTTTGTAAACGTTTTGTAAATATTAATATTATTGTGAAATAAAATGTCATTACAAATGTTTTGTCTCTTGAATAAAATTTTTGAATCCAGTTATCTCAAAAGTAGTTGTAGTGCAGTTTTTTTCATTATCTAAATTATATTATGGATATTGTTATATTTTTAAATACAATAAGTATTTATTAAATGCTGTTTTTTTTTTATAGATATTTTTTATAATTATGCATATTGCATTTTTCTATTTGAAAACATTTTATTTTCACTTGAGATAATTTATACTTGTAGGGTAGATTGCTATGCCTGTTTCTTCTTATATTTGCAATTTTCTAATTTTCAAAAATAATTCTACAATATTTTCGTATTTGTTTATAATTCTCTTTTTCTTTAAACATCAAAGTAATAATTCTCTATATATTATAATTTTATTTCTCTTTTTGTCATCAATTTAATAGAAATTTATATACATAAATCATGTTCCAATGATGATGTGTTAGAAACAATAGAAGGAAAATTTAGGCAAATGGAAATTTTGTCAGTATTATGATCAGCCTCTGATAAAGTATTTCATCTTGCCTACTTACAATTACCACATCTCTTTTTTAGGGATTCCATACATTTTACTATATACATATATTAACAATGACAGATTCATTGGTGAGTGTTGAATCTGGGCTGGATCATGTACCTTGAGAGTGCATTCAATCCTTATCAACTATCCCACTAGCTGAAAATTCATCAGGAATAGTGGCCTCATCTTACAATATTTTTACACCTAGTTTTTACTAATTTTTTTGTAAATTAAGTGTCTATGCTAATTCAATTTCATTATTGTTCTAAATCAATTCCACTTACTTGTAAAAAAAGAATCCACATTTTTCAAGCTTTCTGATGTTAGATTAAAGGGTTAAAAGTGCAATCTGGCAATTATTGATCACTAAATTCAATTTTCTAATTATTCATTCAGAGTTTTTTCAATTAGCGAGAAATTTCTGTCTCAAATTTCGATAATTACTGCTGTTCCTGGATTTATTCCTTGACTGCTAGCTGATTTTAAAGATTTGATCTCTAAATCTCGAATGGCTTTATACTCTAAAGTGCCATTAACACAAGAATTTTGACAGTTCCCAATATTTTTCAAGATGATTTGAGTGTGTTACAGAAATGTCAGTTATTGAAAGAGAAATTTCACACAAAATTAAACATGCTGATTGATTTATTGTGTTTTGCATGATTGTGTAACGTGATCAATATGCAAGTGATTAATTTGACGTAGTACTTAATTGTTAAGCTAAAACTAAGCTCATGAGTAACTCAAAAGATGTTATGGTTAATTACACAGTGTAATAAAGGTAAACTATACTCTATACGAATATTGCAAGATAATACTTTCTTACAGTGTATGCCACTGGAATGCATCAGAAGTTTCACAGGTGTGCACTAATCATTTTCTCCGTTCTGAATGATTAAACTATCAAAACCACTGAGTTGACTCGCAGAAACAAGTACTCTTAGTTGTCTTCATACAGGGGGGAGGGCATTGGAATTAGGTTCTATTGTAAATCTGGAAGGTATTTTTTTGGCATATAATTTAGCCTATACATACAGCAGTACACTGGAAATTAGCAGGCTGTCGTTTACTACAAGAACGTGCATGGTAAATAATTACATGCTGAAGAAGGGCAACTATGATGTGCTACCGCTGCAAAAATTACTATCGTGGATAATAACTGCAGATTTGTTTGGTACAATTTCACTGCGAATATGATTGATGGTACATCAAATATTTTATGGACTGATGAAGTTGTATTCCAACATACTGGCATAACGAATCGGTGCAATATCCACTCTTTAACTCTGGAAAATCTGTCCTTGTCCATCAACATCCGGTGTGGCATTTGGAGTAACCGTTTATTTGAATCCTTTTCTTGTGGAGATCTTGTAATGAGGCATAGATAGAGTTTAATTAGTAGAAAACAGTTCCACAGTTTATGGAAAATGTTCCCTTTGCTTTGCCTCTTCATTTGGGATTTTAGTGTGATGGAGCATCTCATAAGGTTACTGGAGTAAAACGTTTTCTCTAATAATATTTGGGAATAGTGACAGATTTTAGCCCTTTAGATTTCTTCTCTGGGCTTATTTTAAATAAAAAAGTCTACTCCAGAACCCATAAGTTTATTTGATTTACATCACTGCGTCAATGTATTTTCTTAATCTAAAATACATTAATTTTTGAGATTTTATAGTATTCATTTCTCCATTTATCATATTTGCATTAGTAAAATATAATAAATGATACAAAATTTTATTCCAAGCTTTTGCTTATTTTATTAGTGTTAATCACAAATTAGATTTTCTATGTTTGACTGTTAAGTGACATTGCTATAGCTTTTAACATAATGTGTATGACAATGTAGCTATAAATAAACATTGGGTATAGACAGGAAACACTATTTTCTTCTCAAAGGTTGCATTGGTTCAACTTGTGTTCATTCTATTGCAATTGTTACTAACTGTAGAAAAAATTTTAAACACACACAAAATATCACTTTATTACAGATGAATTTTTTATAAATTATTTACAGGTGCCAAGTTTTACTTCGCTTCATTTCATACATATGCAGAAAAATAATCTATGAAACGAAATATAATTGAGTTTATTCCCTCAAAATTCCTGGGAATTTTACTATCTTTACCCTCAGTGTCTCCTAATACGAATCCAACATTGCAGGCAGAAAAAGGATATATCAGTAAAAATAGTGTTTCATTCCTTTGTCCATGTTCATCGCATCATAGGAGTAGCAAACGCGTATAGTGTAACGAGGTGAAGGGCAAAAGAAGAAATGGACGACTTCCATAGATTCTCCTCAGTTGAAATAGACGTTGGTACAAGTGGATATCGAATGATGCCTAATAGACTAAATTGTTGTGCTACGATTTATAAGTAGTTAAGCTATCCAGCACTGTGATACGCCCAACATGCCTGTCATCAAGTTTTTTTTATTAAAATTATTTACTAATAAACGAAATATATAAGTAAGATAGTAAGTAGTAGATAAGTAAGTATAAATATATAAGTAAGTAGATAGAATAGTTGATAAATATGAAACTTTGAACAAAAAATGCATAATATTCATGTTATAATCCGGCATAATGTTTACGGGTGTTTCAATGTAATTTGTATGGTAAAAATTTACTGTACGGTAGCTACTGTCGACTTTTTTAAAAAGTTGCCCTAAAATGTCGACAATCTGCACAAGCGAGGTCTGAAAATAAACAGAAAATTCCATTTTTCATTGGTATGTTCCCATTTTGTCAAAACGCCCCATTTTTCATTGGTCAGAATCCCTCATCAGTGATTGGTTAGGTTGAGAGAAATATTTTTTATCGCCACCTTTGTAAAATAGCGACCGTATAGTAAATCTCAGCCATTTGTCTCATAATATGATATGAATAAATGGTCGCACTATAAAATTTGCGCAAATAAAATAACACATTTGCAATAATAAATTTCATCATTTTTAAGAAGTGGTATAATTTTGCACAATGTTATCAGTGTAGTGTTCGATGTTCAGAATTAAGACTTCAATTTTTAGAAGAAATATATTTATTACATCTATCAAAACATTACAGAGCTAGTCGGGCACCTAATAGCTTGGTTTTGTTTGAGCTACTTTTGTCAACTGTTATCTGGTTTCTTAAGTTCGTGCTTTTCCTTTAAAGAGTAAAATGAGAGAGAGTAAAGAGGTGAGAAGTAGAAAGACTAATTTCTGTTACAAATTAAATTCGTGAGAAAGGATTACTACAAAATATGCCCTTATCGACTCAGTTCGAACAACAAAGATTTGAAGGAAAACATACTTACATACAAAAGATATTACTATTTTCAATAATAAGAAATCATTACAAAAATGTTGATATATACTTATCCTATGATTACATTTTGCACTTTTGAATTTTAGAACGACCTATGAAGCTATATATAAACGTCTTAAGAATTGACACATATTTTAGTTTATCTTTTGGCTGTATAATTTATAATGTATAACAAAACATTGTTTTGATTATATTACATATTCAATAATTAAATATTTCTGAAAGCGAACTTTTCTGCCACATCTATTACTTTGCAATGGTTGTGAAAGAGTCCAAAAGTCAGGACTATTAGTATGTCTATTTAACATGGTTAATTCGACATTATCTATTCCATCTGAGATTTGATATACTGATTTTAATCGATCGATAGAGACGAGTCAATGTTCTCCATTAATATCCAAATCAAAATTTTTGGAAGTTCTAATTATAACTAGATGTGGTCCAATGTAAAGAGGTGCTAATGGCGAGCTAACCTTATCCGATCTTAAAAATAAGATCGAATAAAGTTAACATGAGTGCAGGTTTTTAGTGAAGGATTTACATGTTTTGAATTTACTGTATATTGCAGTGGTGATTGGATTAAATTCTCTCGTGATCTTACTTAAATTTGACACCTAAGTTGAGTCAATACACTGATTAGTTAAATTATTTGAAACAAGGTCATATGGTAATCTAAATATGGGACCATACACTAGTTGCTTTTATGCAGTTTTTAAGAGTATTCCTAACTATATAGTTGGCAAAATTTCTGTCCAATTTGTTTGATTGTGAGTTCTTAAAAAGGGTTTAATATGTCCATGCAGTCATTCGATAATGCCATTGCCTTGAGTATGATATAACGAGATTCCAATTCTAATGCAACCTAACATATTAGAGAGTGAAAAAGGTGTGATTCGGAACTTCTGTCTTGACCTGTACTAATAGTGGCAGGTCTTGGCGAATCTAGAAATCCATCGTGTACTAAATAACGAGCTGTTGTTTTTGCAGTCATGTCTTCCGTCGGACAAAACATCTTGTAAATCTGTCAATGATGGTCAAACAATTTTGTTTTTTATTGGAAGGAGAAAGAGGTCCAATAAAATGAAAATGAATATGTAAGAAACGCTGAATTAAAGAATTGATGTTTTTATTTAAATATTTTATAAATATATAAATCTTCGTAATTTAGAATCAGGGACTCCCAGACTTGGCCTGCCACCCAGAGAAATAGCATTTCTCATGGTGTATATTGTCACCACGATATATTTAATGCGCCACAACCACCATTGGCAAACACGACGGATTTTCGAATATTTCGGGATTTGAGTTCATTACCTTCCGGTAATAAAAGCGAATGTTCTAACCAACCAGACAACCATGACCCTCTTACAATCATTGTAAATGACACTAATTTAAATGCTATTTTAATTCTAACTGCTTAGTATTTGTTTGCCCTTCAGCTAGGTCTTTCATCTTTTTTGTTCGATGGTTATCAAAAGTATGATTTGATCCGATGTGCACTGCTGGCCACCCAAATTGCAACATCAAAAAAGACAAGAGATATCACAACAAAATTTATTTTTTAGATAACATGTTGACCAAGTATCCTATAATTAAATTTATAGACTTCGGTGCAGTGTGGTTCCTGCCAAAATCAGTAGCCAGATTAGCCACCATTGCTGGAGACCACTGGTCAGCATTGATTTAAAGATACTTTGGATGTGTTTTGTGGTACCGCAGACCAAGAGCTTCCACACGTTGCCAAGTTGATCTGGTGTGGCCGTTGGGGATATGATCTGGGCCAATTGTTGAGCAACCATGGACCACATGTTTTCTATTGGTGAAAGGTAAGGAGAGCGAGCTGGTCAGCGAAGTGATTCAATCTTGTGATTGATGAAGAACCCTTGGACAATGCGTATCACGTGTGGTCACGCATTATCCTGTTGAAATATATCTGTGGGTAAGCCCTGAAGGTAAGAAAGGACAACTGACTCCGAAAACTCGGATATGTAATGCTGGCTGTTTAAAGTACCGGCAATTCGTACTAGGGGAATACGAAAGTGATATTCAATGCCACCCCATACCATTATACCTGGTGCTAGACCAGTTTTTATGATTACCGCCACACTGGTGCTGGACCAGTGGGCGGTGCATAACATAGCTGCTTAGCATCCTCTCTCTCTCTCTACTTTGTCTCCAGGTGTGGCAAATAGAGGCGTGATTCGTTAAAGACAATTTCATTCCATTCTGCCGTCCACATTTTTTTCATCGAGCCATTGGCGGCGGAGACGCTTGTGGTTCTGTGTCAAGGGTTGATGAAGTTACGGACGTCTGGCGGACAGATCACTCTGCTGTAAATGGTGTCGAATGGTATGCGCATACACTGGATGATGCGTTGTAGAAGGAATGTGCTGTGCCATGGTTCGTGATGAGGCTGAGCGATCTGTCACTGCCATGTGCACAATTTGCCTGTCACTATGTGAAGTGGTGAAAAGAGGAGGGTGCGATAGAACACGTTGGTCTTTCGTATCTTTCTGCATCCAACAATCACATATCCACATTACAGTTATTTGGTACTGTTCAACACGACTACTGATTTCCCTGAAAGATAATTCACAATCTCGGTAGGCCTCTATTCTTCCTCTGTTGAACTCGGATACTTGATCAAATAAATTATCACTGTTTTTTACGAAACATAATTGATCGTTTTTTTTTTTTTTTTTTTTTTTTTTTAAATCGCCGTACTTGAAATTGTCGAAATCTCCAAGCCTTAAATAGCGCTTTGAAGAGGCACCACAGGCGCGCGTGGAGTGCGTTTGAGCTGAAATTCTAATCATTTGCATACATCACCACCGCTAATGTATGTTGTAAATTTCATGTTATTTGCATGCTTCCTTCAGAGTGTTCAACATCTACGATGGCCAGCATTGTGAATAAACTGGAGTTCGTTTCAGTAGCTCGCAAAAACGAACTCTGGTTTACATGCAATATCTTCCCAATACATATAGTAATTTTAAAAATTTTCATCTTGTAAATTAATTATATGAATCTTTGATTGAAAGTTAATTAAAGATTGTTAAATTTAAATTTTCTAAAACTAATATTATTTTATGTAAAATTGAAATATTTAATTTATCTAAGAAATAATTAAGCAAATATTTTTGGCATTCCTTTAATGATTAGTTGCTATGGTAACTGTAATAACAAAAAGTTCGTGATTTTGAGATTGCTTATAAGATATTTTATGGTAAATTTCGCGAAAGTTTGAAATTTATGGAACAAATTATTGCATAGAAATCTTTGGTACTGCAATTAAATAAACTTTAATAAACAAATTTAATGAGATTATCATTATCCATGGCAAATAGACTCAAAAAACTTATTTTCCACTATCAATATAATATATAGAAGCCGAAAATGTGTCTTAATTGCTATAACTATACATAATGAATTAATTTCTTTTCTATACTTTACTTTTCTTTTCTATATTTTATCTTTCCTATACTTTTTATTGTATTCTTTATTTAAAATAACTTATTGGACTCAATGTAAAAAACAATTATAGTGTCCAAATATTTAAAATTTATTACTTCTATTGATAGTTTTAAAATTCAAAAATGTAAGGAGTCTACAGTATAGTGTTCAAAAAACTAAGGAGACATTACTATTGTAATGTGCGAAAATAAGTAAATAAAAATTATTTAAAAAAAAGTTTGCCATTACAACTTTTGTATTCATCATTATACATTAATTAATTTATTTATTGCTAGATTAATACATTTTAAGATTCTTAACAATTGTAAAAGTAATTACAAAAATAAAAATTTCAATATAAAACGTTTATTTTGGTAGTTTACAATATTTTATATTGATAGATGATATTTGCAAAAAATATGTAAAGGATATTTAAAACAAAAAGATTACAAAATTAGGAATTTTTTACAATTTTTCATCAAAGCATGTCAAACAAGTAAGTTTATTTTTATCAATGTTTCTTTTAAAATATAGGTACTTAATATTTATATACATTTCAATTAGTTCTCATTACAGCAGTTAAAAACTATTTATATAAACTATTTTTATTTATACCATTATGATATTATTCATTAACAAATGCCTGTAACTTTTAATTTGACTAATATTTAATAAAAAAAATTAAAATTTTTTTATTCTTTGTTAACTTTTATTTTTGTTGCATATAAGATTTTAGTTTTTTCATCTTGAATCTTTATGAATTATATTTTAGAATCTTATATATGGTCATTTTTTGTATATATACAAAATTAAAAGAATTTGCTTTTTCTGTAAATTTCACATATTATTGATTGTATCTACAGTAAGTTATTTTTGCAGACTTTGGTAAAATCCTAGGAGAGCCCACACCTATGCTGACAAACTGAAAAAAAATGCCAAGGCAGAACAAAATGGTGAAATAAGAATGCAAAAATAGTTAAGCTTATCATATCTAGTGTATCAAAGTTGGATTACCAAGTCTGGCAAAATTTATCGCCAACCAAAATTATTTATGCCAAGGGTTTGGGCTCTTCTAGGATCTAATAACAGACATCTTTCTATGGAGGTTTTCAAAAATTCGTTATTTAATAAGAAATTTTTTAGTCAAATTGTCTGTTTTTGTGGCTAAGCCAAAACATAATTAAAAAGTATAATGTTCTTTACATAAAACTTCTGCAACAAAAGAAGAACTCAGTCAAACTTTTTATATATTTGTAATGTTTAGTTAAAGTTTTAAAAATTCTCTTTGCGATTTTATAGCTTTCTTATTTTCTGTGCTTAAATATGAATTGATGATAAGTCATAAATTTAACATGAAATTATTAAAACTATTATTAATAATTGGTCTATGATTATTTTTGCTTCTGTAAGTTTTCTTCAGAAAATTGTATTTCATAAATTCTAAGAACAAACTTTGATTTGTTTGTTCTTGTCATTTGTATTTGTGTTTTAGATTATACAAATTAAAAATTGAGAATTTTTACCTCAAAATACACAGTTAGAACTGATAATATGCAATCTTATTTATTTTGTTTAAATTTTTTAGAAATATGTTATGTGCTTTAGGTTTAAAAAATGACTCAGAAAAATCTGTCCTGATTGGAAAAAAAATTATGAATGATATTTTTAAATTAATTCCATATACATGTCTTTTATTGTTTATAGTTTTAAATATTATTGTTTTAAAATCCATAGAATTGTGTTTGAAATTTATTTAGTTAAAATTAATATGTTTCCTACTTTCATATCTAGTAGCAATTTTGCATTGCAATTAAATAGAAACAAAAAAATTATTATTAAATAATTTTAACTCATTAAAGAATTTTATCTATCAAATATAAAAAAATTGAATTTATTTTCCTTTCTTAGAAAATAACAAAGTTTTAATCTTCTATGAGTTTTGTGATTAAAAATCTTGATTAAATTTTTAAACACATAAGCTTCAATTAAAAATTCCTGTAATTTTTAATTGAAGCTTATGTGAATTTTTAAATAAGCTTATTAAAAATTCCTGTAATTTTTAATATGCATCCATAGACCTTGCATTAAAATCAGACAAAGTGCATCAACTCTGCACTGAATATATGGATTCTTATAGTCAAAGTTTTTTTTTTTTTTTTTTTTTTTTTTTTAAAGTTATATCTTAAAGAAATGATTTTTTATAATCTGGACATTTCATTGTTTTTTCTGCAAGCATCTAATACATTTTATTATTTCATTTAAATATTAATGTAATTCCAACCACATGAAGAAAAAATTTCTTGATTAATTTTTCTTTGACCATTATGTTCGATTTTCTTTTTAACAATGTTAATTATATTGCAATCAGAATTGTGAAAGTTTTAATAGACTTGTTTGTTATTTAAGGTTTTTATATAATAATAAAGTGAATTTGTAAGTTTAAACATTTTTTTACTAAAGAGTTTTAAATTTCTCATTAAATTAAATGTTTATAATCCACAAGTAAACATCCAAACAAATACTGTGGTGGCAATAAAATTGGAGGAAATTTTTTTTTTTATCTGAATTAATTTAACTCACTATTAAAGAGCCAGCTGACTTGAAGGTTAAATTTTAAAATTACATTTGTTCTATTTATTATCCATACACCCAGATATTACTATAAGTATTATTTCAAAGTAACCATGTATTCTAAAAATAGAAATTCCTCATGTAGTCATTTCATTTTAAATTTGAATCTTTATAGTAATGATAGATGGGAATACACTTTTTTACTAAATACTTTTTGAGATTTTAAAAAATCATATACCTCCAAACTTCTAAATATGTATTGAAACAACTAAATGCACCATGTGTGAATGCTTAAAAGTTCATTTTATATCCATATAATGTTGAAGAATTTAATACGGGAAAATATGAAGGAGAGCTGCCAAAAGTATAACTAGGATATGGGTGCACTTTGCCTTTTTGGTTGCATATTTCTGGAGCTAATATTCAGAGTATATTCACATTAAATGAAAGGCTTGAATATTAATCTGATTGGAAAATGATATTCTGAGCATCACATCAGATTTTTGTGGATTACTGCTGTTTTTTTTTTTTTTTTTTTTTTTTTTTTTTTTTTGCAGTTATCTACAAAAAATTTATAAAAATAATTTATAAAAGTTTATATAAATTTTTTATAAAAAAAGTTTTTTTATTAGTTATATTGAACTAGCTTCAATAAAAACTGATTTTTTAAATATTTTCCTTCTTCAAATTTTGTTTTATTTTTTTTAATAATAATATTTTTAAATTCTATCATGATGTTTTTAATATTTTTTCTTATCAAACCTGTTAAATAGACAAGCTATAATCCCAGTCTTTTAATCTTTCCAATTATAGTATTATTCTTACTTTGACTACCTCAGCTGTAAAATCTTCTGAAAGAAAACATTGAATAAAATAATGAAAGTAAAATTTATAGTGCCTTTTTCTTTCAAAATCACAGTTTTATTTTAAATGCTGTATCCATATTTCACAGTTTGTGAGGATTTCTTATTGAATATACTTTGTTAAGAACTAAATGTAAAAGATATAAAATATCTACATTTTTCTTTTGCTTAAGAAACTTCTTATTTAGATCTTTTATGCATAAAAAAATTATATTTTTTCACAAATTATTATTTATTTTTATTCATAAATTCACCATTGAATTGAATAAATATTTTATTTTAATTGTGAATTTTCACATTTTTAGATAGTGTGTATGTGTAAGAGTTAGAAAGTATATGTATGTATGTGTGTCACAGAGAGAGAGATTTTCTATTCCTATGTCTTCCTCACAAATTTGTATCTTATAGAATTCTATTCATTTGGGTTAACTTTGAAAAATTTATCATTTCATATAAACTATAAAGTGAACTTCACATTTCTAAATTTCAAATTTTAAATTTATTTTTAAATAGAAAAGTTATAAATGTGTGGAATATACTGTATTACTGGGTAAAACTGTATTACAGTTTTATTTTACTGATTTATTTTACTCATAATAATTTTTTAAATTCTTTTATTCTATTTGTTACTGACAAACATAGTTTTACGGCTGTATCCCAGTGTACGGTACACTATATTTTCTTTGTATAGTAAATTGATAATTTATTTGCCTAATCAATATATATATATGTATATAAAATATAAGACAAATTGAGAAAAATAACAAATTATATATTATAAGACTAGCATTTTTATTATTTATATAGGGTTTTTATTGTGCTAATTCTTATAACTGATGGCGGACAAGGTATATAAAAACAAGATGGCAGACAAGGAGCGTACCGTTCACTGGGAATTAACCTAGTTATACTATTATATTATTTTTAATGGGAATTGCTTATTAAATAACAAAAACTATTTCCCTAATTGGGTGATATTTTATATAAAAATATTTTTTTTAAATTTAAAACGCATATTTTTTTTAAAAAATAAATAGAATTTGCTGTTTTTTAATGAGAATAAATTCACCAAACTTTATATTTTTCATGGAAAGAAATTATATTATTTATAAATCAATTCTTTTTATTATGTTATACAATATTGTGAACAATATTTTATTCATGCTACCAGAAAAAAATGAGGGACAGATAAAACAGAAATATTTTAATGAATGTCATAGTGAAATGAGAAGGTTCAGCCTTTTGGTTATTTTTATTTACTAGGGTTATAAAAAGGATAAAAAATAACTAAAAATGTGCTTAGATAATAGTTGAATGCTATTCTTATTCTGAAAATGTTTTGTATATATTTTTTTAATAATCAAAGAATATTTTGTATAAAAAAATTAGTTTGTAATGTTTATTTATTTAGGTTATTTTTTTCTGTTATTGTTATCTGAACGGTAATGTGAATCTATTGAAATCATTTATGGCTTATCTTTATTATGCTGTCTGAACCTTGCTTCTCAATGATAAAAAAATTTAATTAAAAAAAAAAAAAAATTCAGAAAATCTGTTTCTTTATTTTTAAAGAATTATTTTGCATACAATTTAGCAATTTTCTGGGATTTTTTAAAACAAGCATTGTATATTGTTAACATTCTTGTGAATAATAATAATTAGTTTATTTTATTTATTATATATTTACATATATATTTTTGTAAAGGTATTGTATGCTGCAGATTAATTACACTTGTTGAAACAATTTTCTTTTAGAATTCTGTAAAAAAGTTATATAGGTATAATACAAATTTTTCCAACAAATTATTTTTTATAATCTGTTGACTGTAATAAATAATTTGTTGATATTTATTATTTGTAATCTTTTCACTTTTTCTGAATTCAACCTATTTTGTTGAAAGAAGGAACTGAGAAATTGAAATTAAGATGAATTCAATAACTTTAAGCAAATACAAGTAATATATTTGCTGTATGAAAAATACAATTTTTTGATTTAATAAACTTACATTTTTCTTTTGCCTTAAGATTTATTATTACAATAAATCTTATTTATATAAAGGTTTTTTATTAATCGATTTAATTCTTTAGATTAATTTTTGTTAGATAAATAGAGTAAAGTTTGAGATTAATTTTTGTATAAAAATTATTTTTAATTTAAGTGCAAAATTTAAAATTCTGATAGAGGCTGGAAAATGTACCTGTGTATATAATATATTGTTTTAAAATGAACAAATAAAAAATTCTTGTTTTTTTCAGAAAGTATGATATGCTTTGGAAATCAGCTCAAGTTGAGTTATCTCAGCTTCTTGAAGAAGAAATGACAGAAAAAACTATTTCAGATCAGGTTAAGTATATTGAATAATTGTTGTCTTAATGAAAAATTTTAGGGCTTTAGTATTTATCTTACAGCATTATATATTGATTATTTTTAAGTGATTAATTATTCTCTTATATTTTTGCTTAACATTTGCCAGTATCTAATAGTTAAATTTTTTTTTTATACTGTTTGAATTATTAAGTTTTATTTATAATGCTTAAAAATTATCTTTTAAAATCATATAACCCAGTATTTCCCTTGAAAATTTTGAATAAGAAAATGGTTATGTATTAAAATTTGCTAACCTAGATTATTGTTAATTATCTGATTGAAATTATCATTTAATATGTATTTTCATTAAGTTTTATTTTTGATGTGTTTGATTGATTTATTATAAATATTTATTTCAACTGAAATAAATGTATTGAAAATATATTTTTGTAGAGAAATTTATGAACATGGTACACAAAATATTGACAGGTCGATTTTCATTTTAAAATTTTCTATTATTCTTTGAAAAACTACAATAGTGTGTGTGTGTGTGTGTATTATAGAAAAAAATTTAAAACTGTAGGAAATGAAAATATAATAGAAAGCATTTAAAATAATATATGTTATGAATATTTATTGTCATAATAGCTAGTGACTAAACTTTAAACGATTTTTTTTTTCAGTATTTAAACATTGAAAAATAAAGATAATTTCGTATTATAATAAGCAAAAGTTTTTTTTAATAAATATGAAAGCATAATTAACATTAAGTTTTTGAAAACATTAAAAAGTATTCTTTAACTTTTTATTCACTTATTTCATTGTTTGAAGTTTACGTGAAATAAATGTCCTGCGTATTATTTGTATTTAATCATTGTAAATTTAATTAAAACATAGCTCTATGAAAAATATACATTTACATAATATGAAATAGATTTTTGTTTTCTTGATGTACTTTTATTAATGTTACAGTTATAGAATAAGTGAAAAAGATGAAGAAATTATTAAACAACAATTTTTTAAGATAATTATTTTTGATATTAGCCAAATTTTATTTAAAAATTTAGAAATTCAGAATTTAAAATATTTGAAAAATTTAAATATAGATTATATATATATTTATATAATTTAAATATAGATTATATATATATTTATATAATTTAAATATAGATTATATATATATTTTTATTAGTGCAATTACTTAATTTATATTGAATATAAAATTATTAATTATAAAATTATATTTTGAATATTACTTCAGGCTATACTGTTAACACTGTACTGTATTCTAATAAATTATACATATATATGATTATTATTTTATAGTAAAAGATATTTCTTCTGCAAAGAATGCCTTTATTTGATTTTCTATTTTCAAAGGTTTTTTTTTTTTTTTTTTTTTTTTTTTTTTTAATAACATATTTGTATTTTTCAATAGGAACGCCTGACAGCAATAAATCAAATTTCTAAAATGTACCTGAAGTATATAAAAGTTGTCAATAAATTCACTGATTGTTATGAAAATATTCTTCAATCTCAAAAAAGACGTTTTCTTAAGAAGATGATTGACAACTGCATTGGGCGTATAATAGAGTTGAAATATGAATTAACTTCTCTTGAATTTTCTGAATTTCAGTTCTTAGACAGCCTTCTGCTAGAAATGAAGATGGTTCCAGTAAGTAATTATAATAATAAGACTCAAAATAAATGCAAATATTAATTTAAAATGTAATTTATATTTGCAATTACTATTTTAAAAAGAAATTTTTTTATTAACAAATGAATTGTTTTAATAATTTTTATTTTTACTCTGTTTAAATTATAATTTTTGAAATTTAATTCCTTTAAAATATTGAAACTTTACTTAATTTACAAAAATAAAATTATTTTATATCCAAATAATATTGCATTCAGTAAATTGAATTAGCTTAAGGAAGTTTTCCCCAAATTAATTTCATTTGAAGTTATTACTCTTTGAAAAGTTAATATATGAATTTATATTTGATTAAGTTTTTTCATTAGAATTTAAAGTATTGATATAAACGTTAATTCTGTTATAAGTCAATCTATTACAAAAGGATATTTTTCTGCTTTTATAAAATAAAGGAAATGGGAAAAAAAATAAACAAAGTAAAACAATGGTACAAATGGATGAACTTTCTATTAATACATAATGACGTTTTACAAATATGTGATGATTTTTTATAACAACACTTTTAAAATTCAAAGGAAAATTATTTCTAAATTTTGGCTGACATTTTTGTTTATTAATCAATTAAAAAAAAAAACATTTTTTTTTTTTTAAATTTTACTATGAAGATTACTTTTTAGAATTTTGCAATATCAGTTTCTTATTACTATTAGTTTGTGTTCTAAATTTTTAAAAATAGAATTGTAAAAATGTCTTGATTAGGATTTCTAATGGAAAAGAAAGAAAAACAAATTAGCATACAATGAGCATTTTTTTAATAATTTGCTTTCAAAAGTAATTCTTTTTCAAATTAAACAATTTTATTTTGTTTAAAGAAAAATTCTAGCTGTAAAAAGGAAATTTGTCAAAAAAATATTTTTATCATATTTGTGATAAACTCATTATAAGAATCCCCAAGATATTAAATTTATGCTTAGTAATTTTTGAAAATATTTGTATAATAGATTGAAAATTTTTAAATTGATCCAAATATAATTTGATTTATTTTAATAAGTGTCACTATTTTTTTTTCGATTGCTTGTCTAATCTACATGTTTAAAATGTACATTTTGCTCTTTTTGATAGGAATAAATTTTTCATTTATTTTTTGATATTTATCAGCAATAACTTGGTTGTTTAATTTTGCTACAAATAATTTTAAAGATATGATTCTGCACGTATTATTCCATAACCACAATAAAATTAATCAATTTTTAAATTTTGGAGTATTTCTTCGTCAGTAGTGTATATTATTATTTTGCAAACTGGGAGATATAAAATTTTTTTATTTAAGAAACACTTTTTTTAAATCATGTGAGATCTTGACTCTATGATTATATTTTTAAAGCATGGTAAATTTCAAGCAATATTTAAGACTTACTACACAAACTGACTAAATGTTACTGTACATTAAAGGAGATAGAATCAGAAATGTCTGATTGATTAAGAAAATAAAACTTCTTTAATTTAGATTGCTAAATTTTTTCAATAGAGGGATACAGAGGAGATTGAAGCACATAAAAAACAAACTGGAGTATTTCAATTTAATAAACGTTTTTAAAGAAAAAATGGTTAAAATGTAAAAATACAAGCATGATAATGTTATATCAAATTGGTTAGTTTATATAATTAAAATGTGTGGTAATTATTTTGTTTTTACCTAAAATAATCCGTGATAAATGATAGCATAAAATTTTGGAATGCTTTTAAAGACATTCTCTTCAATAATTGCTTAAAAATAGTAACAATCATAAATTAATAATTGTTATATTTTTAATGAAGAAATATTTTTTTAAGTTTATGAAGAATTATTTATATGAAGAAATATTTTTTGTTGTGGTTGGATTTCCACCTTCAGATTAGATGTTGCTTATAGTGGATTAGAGTCCTCTTTAAACTGTAGTTTCCTTTTCAATTTGCCATCATATGCAAAAAGTGATAAGCTCTCAGTAGGAACTCCCTCAGTGAAGTTTGGATCTATGTGAAATCTATGCATGAGTATGTATATTTGTCTTTCCAAGCCATCTTTGCATATCATGAAATTGCTTAAACAGTAATTATTGTGATAATCAACTTTTATTTTCAGAATTTTTGTTCTACAAACTTTATTGTAATTTAAAGATTAAATATTTTAATTATATATTTATAATCTGCAGTATACACATTCAAATAATAATCATGTTAATTTAATAAGAATTATGTATTAGATTTACAAAAAACATATAATATCTTTCAATATATTATCACATTATCTATTACTCTACTAACTTTTACAGTTACATGATAATTGTAAATATATTTATAATAAATTTTTTTGCTTCAATTTTATAAATTCTGTCATAAAACATTGTAGAGTGATATGAACATCAAGATTCCTGCATATTTTTATGAGAAGGAGCCAGAAGAACTAGAGAAATTCACATTAATTCAAGAACTCCTGAAATATATGTATACAGAAATTTTAAATGAGGTTAGATATGAGTACCAATTAATGATTTGTTTAAAACCTAGTTCTAAAATGGCTATTTGTTAAAAACATGAATTACTATTTTAATAATTTTTTGATATTTTCAGTTACATTAAATATGCTATAGTTAAGTTTATTGTTCTGATGGAAGTATTTCATCTATAACTAAGAAATTAAAAATTTATAAATAAATTTATTAAATATCTAAAATTATTTAACTAAAAATACTTTCAACTTTTAATTTAATTTGGTTCTTATAAAATGCTGTTTTGTACAAAATCTATTTGTAAACTGATGTTTATATAGCTGTAGACAAATTTTCATAAATGATACTGATTTTTTAGAGCTAAATATAGAAAAGTAAATTTTATTTTAATTGAATATAATTTGTTAAAAATTCAAATTTTCAACCTTATCTTTTTTATATCCTTTCTAAACTTAAAATCAAAAAAGAACAACAGAAGGCAAAAGATGACGATGAAAGAAGCAGTATCCCTAATTCTCAAGCATGATCGAGCACGTCGTGGAAGGGAGGCCTTTTTGGATTCTCAAAAATTTTTTGAAATCAAAGAAGAAAATAGATTGAAAGAAGTCAGAAAAAGTTTGAAGAATGTCATCAAAAAAGATACAGCTGCTACTAGAATTCAAAGAGTAACTATAATTTTAAATACAATATGTTCACTAAATTTAAAAGTTCTTAAATATTTTGCTTGTATAATATATACTTCAAAACATAGAAGTGCTATTGAAATTTTAATCAAGTCAAGAATTGTTCTCTAAAATTTAACTATAATGACATCAGCAAAAATTGATTTTAGTATTTATATTTAAAGGCATGGAGATGGTATATCTTTCATAAAAAATTCAGAACTATATATGATGCAGAAATGAATATTTTGGGAATGGTATGTATTCATTAATAAGTTTTTAAATTATAATTATTGATTACTCTAATTATTACAACAACACTATTCTTTAGCTGCTTAAGTCATTCTGTTCAAGCTTTCTCAAGTATACCAATGTTTAATTTTAATAATTCAGTTTTATTTTTATCATCTTTTGACATGTTTTTGTTTTAAAATTTCTCTTAAAAATTTAAACTTTATTGATCATGAAAATGTATAACTGATTAAAAGTAAAAAATTATGTGATACTGATATATATTTTACAATTTTTAGAGTTTTTATTTATTGTTTTCTCTTTCTTTTTAAATCAGTTTATGAAAGAATTCTCAAGGCTATCAAAAAGTTAAATAATATATCAAGCTAATTCTTGTTGTTTATCAGTGAATTTATTAACTTAAATCTAAAAATTAAGAAATAAGTATTTCAAAACTTCCAGAATTTATGTGAAATATTTTATGCATTATACTTTAATGCCTTTGAAAAATAAGCACATTTTTAATCCATAAAATCAATCCCAAGTTTATTATAATATCCGAAAATTAATAGGGTCAATTAAATAAATAGGTGAATATTTTTGGATCATATTTTTTTCTCTAGTAAAATTAAATTAATAATGTAAATGAAATTTTATGTAATATCCACTGAAATAAAGTTTCTATTTTTTGTCATAATAAATTCCATTTAATAATTTATTAAACTTACTTAAATAATAATATGAATATATCAATATTTGATTTAAAAGAAAAACCTTTATTGCATTAGTAATTTTTTTTTATCACATCAAAGAAATTGAAAATATGTAATCATTGTATTGCTAGCAAATATTTTAAATTGCCCAATATGTATAGAACTATGCAATTTTTTTGCAAAATTATTTTCAGTAGCTTTTGAAGTATTATTTTTAGAACTTATAATCTTCTTTAAGATTTATCTAAAATTACAAATTATTTTAAGACTAATTGAAAATAATGTATTTTGTTTTTAAAAATAATGGTAGCTTTCACTTTAACAACTATTTGACTAAAAACAGTAAGATTATAATTTAGAAATATTATAACATTTTTGTATTATAATATTTAAACTAAAATTAAAAAAATATATTTAATAAAAACTTTTTATAGAGATGAAACAATTACACTGAGAACTTTTATATGTAGCCATCAAATGTATATTGAATATAATTAACAATCCATTTATATAAATTTAGCAACTGTTAAAAATCTTCATGGGGTTTAAGACAGCTACAGAAATTCAATCGGCATTCAATAATTAAAAAAGAAGTTAATCAGATTTTTTTGCCAAGTACTTATCATAAAGGCAAAAGTCAAGATTTATGCATGAATTGCTTAGAAAAAGATGTAAATGGAAATCCAGTGAAGCATTTAATATTTGGAATCATATATAAAATTGCATTTGTGATTGTCTTAAGTACAACAAGGCATGTTCTATTTATCAAACATAAATTAAATGAGCCTGAAATTTTAAAAAAAATATTTCTAGTTACTGTTATTATTTAGACATAACATTTAATGAAAAACATGTAAGAAATGATTTCTTGACATTACACATTGGCATTCAGTAACAATTAACTTGTAGTATATAATAAATGCATAAAAGAAATGACATCTTAAATAATTAACATCTTAAAATGTTAATTATTTAAGATTGAACAACTTTACTTATTGAGAACTTTGATTATTTGTTAATCATACAGTGTTGATGGTATAAATAATTACATTTCTAACTTTTTTATATATGATAAAAATATCAATTTAACTAAGCTTTTTATCAAAAATTGATATACTCAAATTATTATCAATTAATTAAATTTACACATATGTTGTCCCATGAAGAATGTATTGTAACAAAGAAAAATTTAAGAATATTATTTCATTGGATATTATAGAAAATAATTCATTTATATTATTTGTGTAACATCGTGAATATTTTTTTGATTAATTGATTTATGCAAGAAAAATTATAATATCTTCTAAAAAGTACAGTTTATCATGTATGACTGTCTATTGAAAAAGTACTTGTTCGGCTGTATAAGATAGCTTCAACAAAATACTTTCTACACTTTGATTTGAGCTTCAAAGGGTAAAATATCTGACTAGTAAAATTCATTGAATAAATAAGAGTGAAGGATTTTTGGACCTACCAGAAGGTCAAAAAGTATTTATTCAAGGATTTTTTATGCTTTCAATTTTAATTAAATCAGTAATAACAATATATATTATTATAAATGTTCAATTATCTATTTAACAGGCTGTAGTTTTTTTTTAAGTCATTGACTATTATGTGTCATTAGCATAGTCTATTTACATGTGGAATGTCGTTACATTAGTAATATATGAATATGAAATTGTATATGCTATTTTTTGCTTAACTATAATTAACATTTATAAGAATTTGTTTAAATATTTTTATTTTATGGAAGGAACTATTTTTATAGGTTTTTATGATTGCTGTTACATGCGTTCTTTAGTTATGTAATTGTCCATTTTTCATATGATCTTGTGTTTGCAAAATTAATGTTAATATACTAAGTTATTTCTTAATTTGTCACCATTCATACTCTACAATATCATAAGATTTCAATTATAACTAGTTGTAATAATTTTAAACTCAAAAGTATACTCCAATTTTACTTAAATTTTTGATCGACATAAATATGTATTTAATAATTTGCATGAGTTATATACAATATTATGCATTACAAATCTAATATAAATTAATGCAATTTTAATTTATATGATTACTTAAGAGTATTTTAATCAAATAAATTGCTAAATATTTAAAAAATATGTATAGCAATAAGCAGTTATAAGAAACAAATAAACCATTATATTTTTACTATTTTTACGTTATTAAAAAGCAACACAATTTTTGTATTTAATGATTTAAAAGAATGCTAAAGCAGAAATCTATAAAATTATAAATTACTTTTGCACATGGAATGTTTTGAAGTTCATTATCTTAAAAAAAGCTATTCAAGAAAATTACACAAAATTTTATATAAATAGTTACATTTATAATGCGTTATCACTGAAAGAAACATCAGATAAATTAAGAAAAGTTATTTCTCTTAAGGTTTCTTATACTGAGAAAACAAAAAATATTGTTATTTTAGTAATAATTATTATGGTTAGTGACTCAAAATTATAATTTATTATCAATATTATTATTCTGTTATTTCTTTATAAACTCATATCAATATTATTCTTAAGATAATGCAGAATTAAAAATCAGTAACAATATTTTATTATCATAAAACGTTCAGTTATTTATTTAACTGATTACCTGAAACAGTCTAGATTAATTCTTATTTTATTTGATACTTTATTGTATTTTTTACTCATCTGAGTAATAAATGTCTGTTAAAATTCTCATTACTTTCAAGATATCTGCTTTGCATAAATTAAATATATATTTATGGTACCTAGTCAATTAAAAAAAATGTAATTGTATTGTAATTCCAACTATCTTCAATTTAGCAACCTTCTGTTGCCAATAAAACTGAAAAATTTCAAGCATTACAACAGTTGAAGGAATTGAAGAGAAATCGCAGAGCTCTTATTTTAAAAAATGAAGCTGAATATGCAGAAGCTGTCAAAGAAATGAAAAACGAAATTGAAACATACTTAGCGCCTCAGGCGATAGAGGATTTACAGAGCAAAATCTATGTTTATTTTGAAAGATATAGGTAATATATTAAACTTTATACAATATTTGTGTTGATACTTACTCTGAAAATTCTACTTTTATTCTTAGAAATAATCAATTTTGTATTTAATTGCATTTTAATTTTTTTTTGTTTTAGGTTTCTTTTTATAATCATCAAATAAATACATTTCATTTTAAATAAATATTCCAATCAATTTTATTTTTGTTTTATGCTTCTTTTACCAATTAATAAATAAAATTTTCATTTTACCCTATTAATTAATTAATATTTATGTGTTACATACTTTAGTTTAAAATATTTTTACTGATTAAATATGTTTTTAAATATTAAAAATAAAATTTAAACTATAAACGATTGGAGAAATATTCATATTATTAATTTAAAATATTTTTAAATAAAAATCTTATTGTTTTGTTATTTAATACATTTTTTATTATATCCATTTAATATTAATTATTTTTTACAGAAAAGAACATGGAGAATATCCCCCTTTTCCCAGTGAGGAAGATGGAGGTTCTTCTGTATTTTTGAAAAATGTTGCTTCAAACATAAATGAACATGAAGATGTAAATAGTTAATTATATACATATTTGATTGAAATAAGCTTCCCTTTCTAGAAACACGACTTGTAATATTTTTTTAATGCAACATAACTCCTATTTTGGAAAATTAATTGATCAATAAAGTGAAATATATTTCTTTTCTTGTGAGTGTAAAGGAAACTATATTCATTTCTAAAATTGAAAATAATAGAATGCAGAAACAAATTAGTTTGGTTTGTCTATAAAAATAATTAATACTTATCTAAAGAATATCAGAAATACTTTATTTAAACAATATATGTTTTGACAAATCAGAAATATACTGTAAGCAAATCATTATTCTGTTGAACTGCTGTAATAATCATGTAAATCTGTTGATGTAAATTTTTGCTCAATATGTAAAGGAAATGTTGTCACGTAAATCTGTTGCTTGTAAGAATTTTAATTGGTTGTTCATAACACAAAAGAAAATTTTCAGAGGTAATTTTTTTAAAGAATTTTTAATGTAAAATGAATTTAATCTGATAGAGTATTTACATACCTTCAAGCTTGTCACATCTGTAATTAATAAAATTTATTATATTAGATTTTCTGTTTTCGAAAGCTTAGTTTAATAATTTTTTCATTTTATGAAAAATAAATTTCAAGATAAAAATTAATTAAATGGATATTATTTTTAGTTATAAAACTGTGATTCAGATTCTTTAATGTACACTTAGTAAATACATATATTTCACTTTTCAGATAAAAGAAGAAATTGCAGCAAGTAAAAAAGACGAGAAAGTTTTAAAAGAACAAGTGAATTTTTTTATATTTTAAAATTAAGTATTAAATTGTTTTGTTAATTTATTTTATTATTTATTAAAATATTCATAGAATGAAAAAATTGGACACGTTTTGAAGATTTCGAAGTACCTTTCTGAATTATGCTGTCTAAATAAAGAATTCAATAGTAAGTTTTTGATTTCATATTTCTTTTTTTTTATAAGGTGTAAGATTTTAAATTTAAGCTATATGTAAAATATATTTCTAATTTTGAAATTTAGTTTTAGAAAAGATTGGAAAATTCATGTTTATATGTACTTATGGAATAAATTTATATATAGGCATTTGGGCTGAAAAAGAGCCAGTGGACTATTTTGATAAGTTTGATAAAGACATGATACGAAAAGAAGCTATAGCAGAAATGGAACTTAATGTTCGAATACATGTTGATAAGATTATGAGAGAAAAATTACACCGATTAGTGGAGGTAATTAATTTTTAAATAAATTTCTGTATTAAATATGAATAAAAGCATCTCTTTTTGTTCAATTTTAAAACTTTTTCATTTTTATAAAATTTAAATTTTTATGCTAAATGGTTTGGTTTATAATCAGGCATTTGAAAAGGATTTGGGAAAGAAAGGAAAAAAAGGTGGGAAGAAAGGGGGGAAAAAGGATAAAGGTAAAAGTAAAGGAAAAGGCAAGAAAGAAAAAGATTTAACACCTAACCGGTATGTGAATCCTTGCAAAATATTTTTTAAAGTACTTATATTTTATATGCCCAATATTTAAATTCTTTTATTTTACAATTTATATTTTCCTAATTTTCATTGGCAGTAGTAATAACTTCTTTAAGTAATGCATTTGACATTTTTTATTTATAAAATTGCATATGTTACTTATTCACACCCATTTGTTCCATTATTTGCTTAAGACTAAGATAAATTCCAAAACAACAATCAAAAAGAAATACAGGAATAAAATCTATAACTTCAAAAATTTTTTGAATGATTTGAGTTAATATTTTGATGCAATTCTAATCACTAAAATTTTGCTAAATATTTAATTTTGTTCTATTTAAGATCAAATAATTTAGCCAATAATAACATAAAAGATGAGCCTGGAAACATTTTAATTTCTTTAGATAATGTGGCAGTTGTGTATAATATATACAAGAATATTTTTTTTTATTGAACATGAAATCTCTTTTATAATTCATTTTATTTTAGTGATTTTGTCGTTAATTTTAATTTAATTAAAGAAACAGTTTTGATTAGAAACATAGTTATCAAATTTTAAATTATATTCAAGGAATGATTTTGAAATTAAAATCAACTTTTTTTAAGATAATTTATAATTTGCTTGAATTTTCATTTTTGCTGAAACAGAAATACTTTATTAAACAGAAAAAAGAACAAAATTATTGGTATAGCTCATGGTTTCAAAAGGAAAAGTAATTAAAATATATTGATAATATTAAAAAATTGTAAATGTATGTAAAGTGTATGAAATAAAAGAACTGCAATATTAGGTATTTTTACAACTTTAGGGAATAAAACAGTTGTGTAAAAAATGCATCTGATGAAATTTATATGAATTTGAAATTATTATGCTCCAGTGAACATATTAAGATAATAAAATTATTAAAGGAATATATTTCCATATAACTAAAATATTTATATTATGGATATAAGATATTTACATTGTAAATAAGTTTTCTGTTGCTTTGCAAATATTCGCATTCAGTGTTATAAAACTATTTGATTTATGTATGCATATTTTATATGTGTATAAAGTTTATATATTTGGACTCAATAGAAAGATTTTTACATGCATAGAAATTAATATGTTGTAAAGGAAAGAAATCTTGCTTTGGCTGTCAAACAATTCTTGTGAATAAGTTATATTTTTTTATTTATTCAAGAATTGTTTTTATTTGCTCATTAAAATACTAATGCATAAATTTTCCATTTCTATGATTATTATACTTATTATATTAAATAGGAAGAAGATGGCTTAATATTTTTGTAAACAAACAATTATTTATCTATATGTACTTTTTAATATTTTGCATAATATAAACTGTAAATCTTTATATTTATTTTACCTTTCTTATTTATTTTTATAAGAGTAAATAAATAATTTTGAACTATTATAATAATATAAAAATTTGTTCAAGAAAAAGTAAAGCTTTTTTATTCAATAACTTGAATACTATACTACAAGTAAGTTTAAATTTTGAATTATAAATAAGTTCAAACATTAATTTTGATCTTATTTATAGCATTATAGTAAACATGTCTAACATGATTTCAGAAGGCTTTAATCTATTAGAAGTCCAAATTTTTAAGCTTATAATCTAACTATTTATAATCTAATAGCCTTGGAAAATATTTCCTTACAAGCATAATTTATTTTAATATTTTTAATTTTTGAAAAATATGTAGCTATTTTAATTCCATTAAACGTAGTTGAATCAGTAGTTTAGATTATATCATTCATCTTACAAATATTTTAATAATTCCTAATTTTTTATATTTTCTAAATGCATTTCCATTTTTCATGTAGAAAAATTTGGTGGAAAAATATAAAAAATTTTATTATAGGTTTCTAAAATAATGTATCCATATTAGATTTTATTTTATTGTATATTTTTAGATTTCTATTTAATTTGATTCGCCATTGAAAAAGTTATGTATTTTCTAAGAAAGTATAATATCTAATTAAAGATAATAGATCTTACAAAATGTATTAAGTAAGGTTTAACAGGGTAATATAATGTAATTATCAAAGCACCTAATTTTTTTATTAATGTAATCATAAACTTTTATATATATTTATAAAGTAAAAACATTTGCTGTAGGTTAAAAATTTCAAAAACCTTCAGTTTTTATTTATCTTCAAAGATTATAAAGGAAATTTTTTATTAAATCAAGAAAATTTTTAAAATAAGTGCTTACCAAAAGATTTGAGATTGTTATTTATTAAAAATATACATGAAATAGAGACTGAAGTAAAAGACGTTGATGGTGTAAAGTTTGTTTTCTATTCCTATTTCATTTTTTTATTAATTTAGTAATTTTTAACTAAAATTAAGAAACTGAATGTATGCAAATGAAAAGTAACAAAACTACAGCAAAATAATTAAAACAAATTGAGAACAATATGGTCGATAAGTTTTGTTGACTTCAGTTATGTTCTTAATGTCACCCTCATTACCAATGAAAATAATCAAGAATCGCCACTTTTGTAGACAGCTTATTTTGAATTTATCAATAATGTTGTGTACATTCCCATTAAATGTTAAAATAAAATTGTCTTAAAAAATACTCTAAGTTGATAATATTGTTCTTAATAGCAGCATTAAAAATCAAGATATAATATTAAATTAATGAATTTTTGGGGAAACTAAAAATATTCGCAATCAGTTCTATTTCTTTTTAAAATTGGAATTCTAAGCTTCATTGTGAAGCTTTAATACCAATATAGATGTCACAGTGAAGAATAAGAAAAAAATTACTTATATATATATATATATATATATATATATATATATTTATATATATATATATATATATAAATTATAATAATGTATTATTAACATTTTAAAATAATTAACATCACTAATGAATAATAACCGCTTTTGTGCATTTCAGAATTGCCATTATTTATCCAAATAATTATTTGGTTATTATCCATATGATTGTAAATTATATTATTTATCTGAATAATGGATAAATTACCATTGCTTATCCAAATAGTAGTAATTCTCTGAAATAGAAATAAACCAATATTTTCTAAATTTATGTATTAAATGTTCAGGGAATGTTTGTATAGGATTCATATCACTATATTTTTCTCGTGTTTTACAATCAGATATTATAAATGTGTATGAATAGTTTATTGCATTTAAATTTAATCACATACCCTTAAAAAGAACGATTATGTATAGTATTTTGAATTTTAATAACAATTAATAACTGAATTAATTCCTTGTATAATAATATTTATTTCTTAGCTGAAAATTAAATGCTGAATATTTTTTGTTTTCATTTTTTTTCTGTAGGAGTTTTGAATCGCTTGTAGAAGAACTAATCAAAGAAAAAATAATCATTAATTATCCAAAATTTTCTCTATCTGATTTTATTGGAGATTACAATTATGCTGGATCTCTTCAAGATATGGAAAATGATCCAGAAAAAGACCCAGTGCCCTGCCTAGGAGATATAAGGCGTATTGTTAATGAATATTGCATCCTGCCTATGGGTTAGATATTTGTTTCTTAATTTATACAATAATCCTATTCTCAAGAAAAATAAATTGATAAATATTTAATGTGTTTCATTCAACAAACAATCTTCTATGTAAGTTTTCAATCAAAGCAGCTTTATAGTACTCATATTTTTATATTCTGTTAAATGACTTATTCATCTAAATTATATTTTCGGTAAAATAGTGCTTTAAATTCTAAAATTTATAAATTTATATTTTCTTTTGAGTATATATTTAAAATTTTATTGTCATGCAATAAAAAAAGTACAATCTGGAAATATTTAATATGTTTGCAAATATTTCAATAAAATAAATACTAAAAGAGATTAGTTTTCTAAATTATTTTCAATTTCGCGTTTGTTTGATTTATTTATAATATTTTAATACTCATTTTAACTTGTTTATGTTTCTTTTTGTTTTATTTAATCTAAGATTAAAAACAAATTAATTTAACGTCATTTTGATTATGTAGAAAAATAATGTTAGAAAGTAAGAAAATCGAGATACATAATTTAAACTTAAATTATATAAGTTAACAAAAAGGTATAATTAATGGGTAGTTGTTTTTATAAACTATAAAAGATGAAAAAAATCATTATAGTTTAAAAAGAAAAGTTTTTGATTAATATTTTATTAGGTTTAACCTGACTTTAATAAATATATTTATAAATAAAATAACTGTCAAATGAAAAAATCCTTATTAAATCATAACAAATAAACCATAGATAAAATTAAATGTTAAAATTATTCATGAAAATACATTATTGGTAAAATTCTAAATCATAATTTAGTGATTATTAATATTTAATAATTCATATTGTGAAATACCAAAACATTTTCGTAAAGTTTTCTTTCTCACAAAACTTAGTGAAATGAGAAGAAAGCTATTTGTGTTCAGTTTTTTCTAAAGATTAAGAAAACGTAAAAATGCTTGTACACAAAATATAAAAGTTTCTCATTTAATGAAACATCCATTTCAATAAACTTAGAATTAAATGGAATGATATGAATCACATATTAAATTAAAAATAATTTAGTGTGAACGAATCTCAGATATAAAATATTGCTGAATTTTGGCAATATCCTGCCACAATTGATTAGTGATTGTTAATATTTGATATTAATAACGGGAAACGATAGGAGTATATTTTGTAAGATTTGCTTTCTTACAAGAATATAAGTAATATTTAGTATAATAAATATTAGTAATATTTAGTATACTAAATATTAGTAATATTTATTATATGTATATATTTGTGTGTATGTTTATTATATTAGTAAATTTGAACCTAATAAAACTTTAAAACATATCAAAGTTTATATATTTTTTACTACACACACACATCAAAATGGTGTATTTTTTAAATAATTGATTTATCTAGTTGTATCGATTTATAGGATCACCTTCTATTCATTCAAAAGGGGCTTTTGTAAAATCTATTTTGTTCGCTGGTCCTCATGGTGTTGGAAAAAAATCTTTAATTTATGCAGTATGCAATGAGCTTGGAGCTACTCTTATGGATTTATCTGCTAAAAATATAAATGGAAAATATCCTGGGAAAGAAGGCTTAGATATGCTAATGCATTTAGTTATTAAAGTAGGAAGACTAGCTCAACCTACCATAATATATATCAATGATGCTGAAAATTATTTTTGGAAAAAACAAGCCACTTCAAGTATTTTAGTGAGTTAGATTTATTTTTTCTTTAATTTAAACAAATTGTAAGAGTTTTTATCCTTTCATTATGAAAATTTTAATCTTTAGTTTCAGTTATTTCTTTGTAGTTACCCTGAATCTGCAAAATATTTTTTCTTGTTTAATCTATTAATACTTTTCACATTTTAAATCAATTATAATGTGTGAAACTATTAATTCTACAATATTTAATATCCTCAAGGATATCTTCTATGAGCCTTACATAATAATGTTTAATTTCTTATCACAATACAATCAGTAAATAATCACAATTTTATAAAAAGATAAAAATCAAGAACTGTTTTTTCCCCCATATCTTTTGCAGAGAACATTATGTTAATTTTAACATTATTTCTGTAGGATTTTTTTATCCTTTCAAGGCTCTAGATTTGGGAATGAAATGTAATTTTCTGTTCAATTATCTAAATTTTATCTTTATTATTTGTATTTACTGGTTATTTTCTCTTTGGAATTTTCCTTTATATGGTTTGAATTGAGAAATTTTTTAAAGTACATTATTTTATCATTTATTATAATTGTCCATAAAATTACCATAATAGTAAATTTTTAATGAGTTTTTCCTAGCAATTGTTTTCAGTAGTTATGGCTTGTAAATAAACATACATTTATTTGTTTAGAAAATCTATAAAACCGTTTAAAAATCCTTATTATCTTTTCTAGTTTTTCAAAACATTAGTTACTTTTATAGATTTAAAGTTCATGTTAATTATAATTGATTCATTTATTTAATATCAATACATTAAGGACTTATTTTGTTATTTGATAATAGATGTTTTTAAGTCATTTTGAGACATATTGTCATTAATGAATGACATCAAATGATTTACTTCTGATTGATAATTTTCATTATTATTTTAAAGTAACTTAATTTTAAATTATCAGTAATTTAAGTAGAATCATGTTAAATTTCAATGATTTTTATGCATAAATGTATTCAAATACAAATGAAAAAAATTCCAATAACTATTTGCGGGCCTAAAAATTTTGCCTAGTTTTTTTATGCTTTCATTATTAATAAATTTTCATCTTATTTTCTTCATGTATTTATTGTGTATACAATTTTACCATAAAATTATTGAAACAATGTATATACTCTATTATATATATTTTTTAATCACTTATTTTGTGCAAATTATATTCCTTGTATTTATAATTATCATTAAAGACAAACATAAATAGTTAATTTTTATACATACCTTCATGCACTCTAAAATTCAAGTTTTTTTTGTTTTTTATAAGCTAATGATGATGTGTAATATATAACATTATTAAATGAGAATGCATAAATATATCAAAAGCAAAAACAAATTATTAAATTAAATTTTGTTTCGTTAAGCATTTCCAATTTTAAAAATCAAAATTCTATTGTTTTTGCATCCATAGTTGTTGAAATATTTATATTAAGTTTGACTTTCTAATCACTTCAAATTATGTTAACTGTCATAATCAGGATTTTTAATATTGGTTTTTAAAACAAGTATGATTAAAAACCAATATTAAGTATGATTTTATATAGATTGGCGTAAAGAAAATGTATATTGAACAGATTGGCATGAAATGGATAATTAAAAATTGAAATAATTAATAGATAATGATATAAATTAGCAAACAGTAGATTATTCTACTTAATGTGTTTTGTTATAAAAGTTAATTTTGATCTGATAATTTCTGCCTAAGAGCATTAAAAAATAATCAGTGTCTAAAATATAATCATTAGGAGCCTGTATTCTGTTAATTTTAAATCAAATGTGTGTCCATGTAAATGCTTTCAGAAATCGGACTTTTAATGAACTAAGGTCTATTTAAATTGTCTAAAATATTATGCACTCTGCCTTCCTTTTTACCCACATGATATTTTAGTATAATATGATTTTCCAAATCAATTTATTAAAATTTTTTATTCAAATGAAGAATTCTATCTTGCTTAAAGTTGAGAAATATTGCAATTATATTAAAGCTTTTTCGTCAGAAGTTGAGGAATACTTATGCTACTCTGATTTGATAAAATAATGTCATTTGTGGAGGCTATTGATCCCATATTACGAAAATAATCTTGACTCAATTATTAGTATTTTTGGTTTAACAATTTCTAATAACAATTTCTTTATCC
>JAPDSC010133878.1:0-10552 GCA_026290005.1 Latrodectus geometricus
GTCACAAAAATTTTTATTACCAAAAAAGTCAAAAATTATTTGTCATGGTCATTACTTAGGATAAAGAAGACGTTTCTTTTTCTAAACAACTTAGGGTTTGAGGTTATGAAAATAGATTAATGTAAACATTAATTTTTTTGATTTTTTTGAATTGTGTGAGAAACATTTTATTATTCATAGACAATATTCCGCCAATGATTTGATGTGGTGAGAAATGTACCAGATTAGTTTACTACATCACTTGACCGTAATTCAAAACTATTTAGCATTTTATGCTAACGTCATTTAAACATGATAACCAATTTTTACAGTACGTTAATTCCTTGTATTTATTGGTATTTGATTCTCGTAAAACATAATTTTTCAATTGGCAATATAAATTAGAATTGTAATTAAAATTTATTGTATTTTCAAGAATAGAGAATGAATTAATTTCTCATGTAATTGTTACAAGAAGGGTTCTATCTATTAAGCATTTAATGCATAATTCGTTTCCAGTACTCGTAAGTATACATTTGATGCAATAATTAACGTGCTTCAATGAAGCTAACTTCGCTGGTGATTGCCAACTGGAGCATATATCTGAAACTAATGTGGCGTTTTCAATTGTTGACTATTCCATTGTTATCAGCTATTAATAACATCTATTGGATTTATAATTGTCTATATTCGTTACAATTGCAAATAAAGGTTTTATGGAAATTTACATACACGTAACAGATTTTTAAAATATTTCCTTACATCATAAATCAATATAGTAGTCTAATATTTCAGCATTAAAATTGAATGTTAGAATATATTTAAGAATTTTTCTTCATATTAGTATTAGTTCCTTTATAAATGAAATTCCGTTTGCTATTCTGCTCTCTTTTATTTTGAAATGAGTGAAACCAACAATACATTTTATACCACATGTCAGAAGAAAAAATGTATTATACACATGAACGCCGAATCAAGTCTCCTATTAGGTTTTCCTTCACCAAAATTGACATCAAATATATTTCAAAAATAACTTATAAATTGATGATTATTTCTTTTATGTGTGATGTATAAAGAAAAAATAATTGAAGGTAGCTGAATTAAAAAGCATGAAATGTATTAGAACATCTTATTAAAATGTAGCCCATAGAATCAGTTTTGTTTTAGTCTTTCATTGATTTTTTTACACTGAAATTCAATTAATTATTAAAATATTGTAAACCACCTCTTCTAGAAATTTTTCTGCACTTTCGAAGAACAAGATGGACATTTGACGGAATATTTTTCTCTCAAAACTCCATATTACACTTCGAGAGAACATTATACTCTGAAAAATTCGGACGTAGATTACCTTTCTTTTCATTAGTGCTTTTGACCAGATCAGGAATCGAACCCAAAGTTTTTGATATGATAACATTGCCTTTATATACCACGCACCAAGACTATGTCAATTTCGCAGGCTATTGAAAGAATTTAATCGTTACCATATCAGGGACCTAGACTTGTTTATTTTGAAGTATTAATTGCTTTATTTTTAATAATATTAAAAATATCTGAAGAACTTGAAGAAAAAAGAGTAATGTAGAATATTTTTTAGTTTTATTTTAACACATGTCGTTTTTAATTATTTATTTAATTCTATGGAAATCAAATAGCTGTTTCTTATAGTGTCATATTACATATAAAATATATAACGTAAGATTAAATTAAAGTTAGTATAACTAACATGGGAGTAATATTTTTGAAAAGGAAAATCTTTATACTATTACAGAGTTAATATTTTATCCTGAATTTATTCCAAACCTCTAAAAGAAACATAATGGATGATGATGGTTAGGAGAATTTTTATATAAAAAGTAATTTTGTATTATATATAATTATTTCTAATAATGTTTCCGCAGAGTAACAAAATTACTTATTATGTTCCAAGATTACTTCAAAGTAAATGTAAGAATTAAAGCTTCGTGAGAAAGATTTTTATAGTAAAATTAACTGTATTCATATTTTAATAATGTGTACACAATAATTAGATATAAAAATTTATAAATGTCCGTTATATCAGCGGCTTCTTAATTTAAAAAATAATTCTTTTCGAAAAGTAAATAGTTAAAATAAAAGCAACAAATATTTTGTGGTTGTAGGCCAGAGTGAAAACTATAAATATTAGTTTTCACTCTGGCCTACAACCACAAAATATTTGTTGCTTTTATTTTTTAAAGCAATTTTCTTAAAACCAAGAGTTATGTTTTTTAACCATCAAAAATTAATTTATTTTTAAAACTTCTTCCTTTTTAATGCGGCATAATTTGACATCAATCAAAAGTGAATGCATTTATTTTTTTAACACACACAACTATCGTTCATTAAATATTATTTTAATGTTTCAAAAATTAATTTTACATGCATAAAATGTTATGAACAAAAAATTTATTTTATAGGAGTTAGATTAGAACTTAGAATAAAACAGGAGCATGAATGTTGGATTTTAGTTGTTATTATAATTAAATTGTTAGTGCTAATATAATTAGAGAAATTCATCTGAAAAATTTTCTTGAACTTCAAACATTTATGAAGATTTAAATAATATTATATGCTTATGAATTAAATTTTTTAAGTAAAACCGAAATAGTGAACATGTATATATCTTCACAAATAATAGATTAATTAAATTGATCTATTAATAGTATGATGAGAGAGAGAGAGAGAGAGATAACATAATTTTAATAAATTATTAAGTTTCAAATTATAAATTCAGTATTAAAATTACTAGTTATCATTGTTGCTGTATGATCACACTTCAACCTAAATATCACTTCCAGTAGCAACAAATTTTCATTATATAGATCTGAAATTACATTTTATGTCTTAATAAAAATGGAATAATATAATCATTTCTCAAATACTTTTTTTTCTAACGGTGGGCAGTGGGTGTCTAATTCTTCACCACAACAAGGCCGGAAACTACTACTCATTTATCGTTTCTCGGTAGGCACCTGTGAACCATGTCACTGAGGTGAATAGAATTACCCACGTAACACCGCCATAAGTCCGTTTAAAGAGTGGGTTACATTCATTCATCATCTCAGAAGAACAAATAAACATAGAGAAAGAAAGGAAACACCCATACCCGAACCGGGTTTCAAACCCGGGACCAACAGTCTAGGAGTCAGGAACGCTAAACACTCAGCCATCGGTTGGCATTTTTTAAATACTTCGTCACATCAAATAGATTTAATTACTATTTAAATGATCCTTGCTTGTATATAACAGCTAATTAAACCTGGAGATATATAAGTTTGTTCTAAATCACTAGAAATCTCCAAGCCTAAGGTGAGAGTTGCATCTAGGAACAAGAAGCTGATCTTTCAATTCTTTATCCTGTAAAATATCAATAACGAGTGCTAATAATAAGTGTTATTTACAAAAAGACTAAGATAGCCACATATTGCTCTCAGAAATGTTTTCAAGAATATTTCTTTCCTATTCATCAAACATCTCACGAAAACAACAATTTTGCATACATTGGAAAGGTGATTATAATCATTTTAGTATGCCACAGATGATTTCATTTTCATAATACTTTGTATCATTATAGAATAAAATGATAAATATTTACAATAATGAATGCTACTTAAGAAGCTATATCTCTCCAAAAGAGGGTTATGAAAGATGAAAAAATTGTGAGTAAGCGCATCTGAGAGAATTTTAAGTGATTAAAATGATTAAGTATTTAGTTATTCTAAAATATAATTCAGATTATTGAGAATAGTCCATAATGTGTTTATTAGTGGTGCGACAAAAATAAGGAGTCACTATACTGAACAAAAATTGTTAAGAGGTTGAGTTCCCCTTGCATCATGACTCCACACTGTGTCATATTGCAGCTAAATGCAAGTAATTGTACCATGATGTAGATGAATAAAGTCATCGTTGGTCTGTCGCGTTAACTGATTTAAAGATGCAGAGCATGAGCTTGATGAGTCATCTTTACAAATCAATGAATCACATCGAAACTCAACAGAATGGATAGTTTTCTACATCCAATCTATTGCTCAAAAGATTGGATGTAGAATTACATCCTAAGCTCAACAGATTGAGCTAGAGATACTTTTGCAGTGGCAATGAACACAAATATCCATAATTGTACGTCAAAATGTTGACTATATGTTCAAGAGATTCACTAGATAAATATATCATATGTGTACATTAACATGAAAAATAAATAAAATAAAATTAGCAGCAAATTTAATAATTATTAAATCTTTTATTATTTTATCAATTTTTAATGCATTGATTATCAAAAATTTATTTTTTTGTACCAACAGAACTAAAATTCACATAAATTGGTATTATAATTATTGGTCAGGTCATCTTTGTAAAACTTGATATGAAATTTATAGAATGAATGTAAACGGACTGGTTTTAACTCTTAGTATATATTGGGAAAGATTAAAAAAAAATACTTTTTACACAGAAGTGAGATAACAATAGGAAATTATAGAATTTTTCTCTATAAGGTACATAAGGAAATTCATAAAACGAGAAATATATGTTATGAGAACTCATATAACCGTAAATACTTGCTTGTAAGGAATGCTTCATATACTTGTTGCATATTACAGAATATAATGTGCCACAAAATAAGTAAGCATAATTTAATGACAATAGATGTCAAGAGTTACTGGTAAATAAATGGAATTGGATTTGGGATTAAGTAATTTGTATATGATAGAGTGAAAAGTTTTGATGCTAAGTATTGAATTTTACATCATAGCAGTGAAAGGTGTTATTGGGATTTCTTGATATACAGAATTATTTGTGCTTTAAAGTAGATACTTCATTGGTAGAGTGTGTTTATGTGCTATAAAAAATTCCCAAGAAATCAACTTGAGAAACATGCTGACAAAAATAATTGCAGAAATGCAAAATTCCCTTTATACTGTTTTCAATTTCAATTTAAATTAGTCTGTGAAATCACCTATAGCATTTAGCACAAGTCTTCTGAGACAAAAAAAGTATTCTTTTTTAATCACTTTTTCCGAATTGCTTGTTCGTAACAGAAGTTTTTCCTTTATCAAAGAATTATTATAACTGAAGGAGACAATCAAGCAAAGCTAATCTAAAAATTATGTATCCTCATTTGAAATAAGTGAATTCGAGTAAGCAAGATGGTTTCCTTTATGACACCATATAAAACATAAATTCCTGATTTGGAACCACATGATTTTGTTCTTTTTTGGCTTATATGGTACTATTCTTATGAAAAAAAACTTGATTTAGTTGAAACAATGGCAATAGTTATTGTATGCCAGAAGCAAAACCAATCAATGCGTTTACTAGCAAGGATTAACATTGATTTCTCCTGCCATATTTACATGATGCAGCAGAATTAAATTATTTAAAAGCTATAATTTTTTAGTTATCAAATTTCGGACTTAAAATACCATTGACTATATTTTCCAGTAATATTAGCTATTTTTTATATCTATCATTCAATATATCAAGCATAACTAATATATAAATTGATCATTTTTATTTTACTTTTTTCAGTTATTTAGCGAAAAAGGAAATAGTGTTAGAGAAAATTAATGCTTAAATGCAATCCCCTTTCCTGGAATTGCTTAAATAGACCAAAAAGTGTGCTGCGTGGGTATTATTTCTTTTTTTTACGTGAATTGTCTAGACATACGAAATGCTTCTGAATCATTTCTCGCTAACAAAGCATGGAAGAAACTATGTCTACATGTGTCTCGCAGTCTATATCACAATTTATGAAGGTAATGAAGAGTAGATACTGTAATTAATTGAACAATATTGGTCATGATTTGTTATTCAATTAATAACAGTTATATCATTAGTAATCGGCCAACCACAGCTTGACGTAAATATTAGATAAAGACAGAAACAAAAATAATTTGCGGGATATGCTTGTGATTATTATTGTACTTGATAGTTGCTTTTTCTATTAAATATTATATATTTGCTTTTAATATTTGTCAGTAATGTTGTAAATTAATCAGAGATAAATCAACTATAGTACTACCAAGTATTGGATCAAATAAAAATAGCTTTATTTAAAATAATAATCACTGAAAATATCATTTAAATATTAAGTAAACATATTTTCTTTCAATTTTTTAATGCTTAATTCATTGTATTTTTTAATAATTAAATTACTCTATTTATCTTTGTAACGTCTTTATTAATTTCATAATTTATTTCACATCTTTATATTAGAGATTCATAAGATTTCTATTAGCCTAACCATATACATAGTTCTAAAACGCAAAGTAAGAAGTATTTTTAAATGCTGCAGCCTTAATTCAAACTAGTAGTAAAAATGCATTTTTTGGAGTAGAAGATCTTAATTCAGTATTATCCACTACAGACTAACAAAATATGGCTGATAACTTCTGTTTTCTACATTCAAATCTGTCATGATGAACGTGCGCGTTTGAAAGCTTTCCTTTTATTGTTTCTTTATCCATGGAAATCCTTTCTATTCATTAATTCATGATAGATATTAAGCAACACCTTATAATTACAATAATTGTCAGCTGCTTCTTCTCTATATCATTCTTTGGATTGGTTCTCTTGTCATTCTACAATTGCTGTTTTCACGCAAATGCTAATTCATCCGGGACTTTTACTTTAACGCAGATTTTGAACTTCTACAAACTTTTATACTTTGTATGCCAATCGAAATTATGAATTGTTGAACTGAATGTCAGAAGGATAACAACTCAGATTTTAGCTCGATTATTCATTGATAATTAAAATAAAATAGAGATAATTTTACACAAATTCGCAACTATATCTCATATTTTTATTTTGTATCGTTAAATTACACAATATTCAAAAAATAAATAACGTTGAAAATTAATAATTAGAAAACTATAGAACTTGTTAAGAAAATGAAGAGGAATGTTTTTGTTACTGCCACATCTATTTTGAGGTCTCTCTTGCATTCACATTATTCGAGTGTGAAGTACCTGAAGATTAATTTCATAGTTTTCTTGTACATTTAATGAAAGCTAATTAAAATTTAAAACATTTAGAAACCACTTAAGATAATCAATAAATACTTAACTAAACAATTTCACTACATTTATTTTTTATTTTAGAAAGTCTCAAGCCGTGTGAACAAGATAATGTAAAATCTTTAGTAGAATGATATACGAAAATCTGTTTTCTGTTAGTTCATGTTAATCGTGTAGTAAGATTAATTTATTGATATGGCATGAATATATTTTCAAAGAATATACTTATGATGTTCAATGGACACTCTTCCTCAAATATTCTTACGGTGAAAGTATGCAGGATCGAATATGTCCTGTAATATTCACTTTTAAACAGCTTCTAGAATTCGATGTTTTATTAAAATAATTTTATAGCCCCCAAATTAACTTTTTGGTTTGATGGTCAAAAATACTATTTTATTTAAAAATAATTTTTTTATTAATTATTACTATAACTAATTTATCAAACATTTACTTTTTATCATTTTTTCATCAATATGAAGATGTTAATCTTAACGTTTTAGGAAATATTTTGACTGGAAATGTAAATTTAAATGCTCACGAAATGATTCTAAATTCAACACATAAAATTATGTTAGGGAAATATTGCAAGAAGCAAAATATAGTATGAAACATATGATTGTTTTTAAAATTTACTTGATAATTGCTAAAAATCTCGGAAGTATACTTAAGTTTCATTCTACATCTAAATAGTATCCCTGAACAACTTCTTTACAACTTACAAAGATAGAAATATTGTTTCTTTGATCAGTTTTATCCATAAAAGATGTACCATGCTAATGTGCAATAAGAAACAGGTCTAAAGCCAATATATTTGTGTCTATTTATTCTAGGAAGCAAGAAAAGGTAATGAATGTCCAAGCGAGACTAGAATGTAAGACTTTCATTTTAGTTCGATGTTATTTATCTTGGCGACTTATCAAAGTTCTTATATATGGATGTCTCCAAGCTAAATAATTAAGCATTCCGCACCAGACATAACGGTATTATTAAATGAATATTCTGTTCATTTTAATCATTACAACTGTCAATAAATCAAGAACTGATACATTTCAATTAAATAACAATAAAAAAGAGGATACAATTATTTTAATAAAATGCGTTAATTTTTTTTTGGAAAACTATTCTTTCTTTTTTTTTCCTCAAAAGAATTTTTAATGATATGTCTACTATTTTAATATCACAGTAGAGAATTTAATTTAGGCTCTATGGAGTAGATAGTCATGATTATCTGATTATGAAGAAATCTATGGGAAAAAAAAATTCAATCAAGCTTATCACACACGCTTAAATATCTCAGCAAAATTATCTTTTCATTATCAATAATCCTGATATCATATTCTCAATCATGCATTCTATTAAAAAACGTATTTAAATAAGTATTTAACCAATGAACACTGATGTATATTTACATCTTTCAGTCCGCCACCAGAAATGCTGCGTGAGATTCACTTCAGAGTCCAAAGTGTGTGTTTTGACTGAACGGAAGGAGATTGAACACAGACAGTTAAAGTGTCAAATGAATGTTTTCTTTTTATCTGCACATTTAATAGCGAACATTAGTTAGAGCTTACGTATAAACACACAAATACGCATTTTATCGAACTTTTTCTTCACCTTTTTGTGTTAGATATGGTTTGGTATTTTTTTCATTTATCTGCACATTTAATAATGAAAATTTGTTAGAGCTTACGTACAAACAAATGCGTGTTACATATGACATTTTCCTCGCATTTTTGTGATCATTATGGTTTGGTATTTTTTTCTTTCATCTGCATATTTAATAATGAAAATTTTTACAGCTTACGTACAAGCAAAATTTTTGAGGCATATAAATTTTAAAAATATTGAAAACAATTCATATAGTTTTATTTTGTGTAATGTGAAAATTTGTAAAATGTAAAATGATTAAATAATTAACATTTGTTAGAATACATAGATGAAGAGTTGCATTGAGGCTTGTGTTTCTAAAAATTCAACAAAGTATATATGTTGTTGTTGTCGTGTGCCAGCCAGGCTGGCAATATGGGGTGCGCTGCTCCACTTTTCCAACTGAACCATATTTGGTGTGGAGTCCTACTTCCTCAGTACACACATGCCATAGGTACCCGTTTATAGGGTAGGCAACCATTCACACACGAATAAAGGACAAAGACAAGAAAGAGAGAGAGAGAAAGTACATCCATGCCCGAGCCAGGTTTCGAACCCAGGTCCCACCCGTCTGCAGTCAGGTACGCTAACCACTAGACAGGTTGGGCGGCAAAAACGTTAATTGAATGCATTTTTTTTGTCGAGTGCCAGCCAGACTGGCAATATAGGTGCGCTGCTCCACTTTTTCAACTGAACCGCAATTGGGTGTGTAGTCCGACTTCCTCAGTACACACATGCCATAGGAACCGTTTATAGAGTAGACAACCATTCACAACCCCTTCGTACAAGGAAAGGACAAAGACAGGAGAGAGAGAAAGTACATCCATGCCCCGACTGGGATTCGAACCCAGACCTCCCTATCTGCAGTCCGGAATGCTGACCACTAGACAGAGTAGGCGGCAATAATATATGTATGGAAACCAATAAAACTGTATTGTGACACGTTTTTATTTTTTTAAAAGAAATAAAATAACTGGTAGCTTCTTAAAATTAAAAAATAAATAAAAACTTATTTTTATCAAAGTTTTCATTCATATAAATTTTCTTGTCCTAGAAGAAAAGAAATTAATTGAGAAGCAATTGTTCAACTTTCTTTTCGTAAGAGAACTTTTAATTACAGTAAATGTATTCTTAAAACTAACACACACTTATTTAGCATAATAATAAAACTAAATTGTTTTCATATTGATATTATAAACAAGTAAAAAACTCGTAAAAGAGTAGTGCCTTAATTAACTACTTTATATGTTAATATTTTGTGCTAAATAATGACGTACGAAAATCAAAATATGAAATTTTCTGAGTTATATATTAATGACTTCCTAATTTATGCAAAGATATTTTTATACATTGTGCGTGTTAACAAACTTGTTAAAAATATGCACATAGTTTTAATGATAGTATATCATTAACTGTTTTTAGTTTTGAGGGAATTTATGCTGCTCAAAACTAAAATTTAAAATGTTTGGACCCTAGGCATTTTCACACACGTAATATTCATAAAACAAGAAATTAATTGCCAATCAAATTTTAAAGGCTGTCACATGTTTCAATGTTATTCAAAAAATCATTTGGTTTAAAATACATTATTTATTCATTAAAATCTATTATGTTGAACCTCAATTTTTGTTTTTAAGCCCTCGTATAATTTAAAATTGCGTATATTAAGTCTTTTAGCTGTAAAAAAATCATTTAGTTCATGAATATAATTAAATATGATTGTAAGGTTATGTGTATGAAATTAATCATTTTAAAATAATAAAAGGAAATTTGAAAATTGATTAGGAAACTTTAGTAAGAAAAAGGATTATATTAAAATATGTTTCTAAATATATATGTGAGATATGCCAGATGACCCTACTCCACTTCATGACATCATCTCA
>JAPDSC010133894.1:0-15794 GCA_026290005.1 Latrodectus geometricus
AGGTAATTTTAAGTTCTCACAATTAATTTCTTTTATTTTTATTATGCTAAAAAATTAAATGCTAAAAGTATTTTTTAAATTCATATCTACAAAATCAATAAACAAAATAATCTAAAATACTAAAAGCAAAAATTAATCTAATAATTTTTGCTTTTTATATTTTAAAACTTTTGCAACTTTGTTTTATTTGAAGTTTAAAATAAAAATCTCATTAATCTCATCAATAAATAATAAATGAAGACAAGTAGAATGTTTAAAGAGGTTAATTTGCAGAAAATATGCAAATTAAGTTTTATTATATTTTTTTTAAAAAAACTGTGACAATCGTTTTCCATTTACTTCAAGGAAATAACAAAAGCAGATAAGGAATTATTAATTAGTCAAACATAAAGAAAATTACCCTATCTGCAAACGACAATTGTCATCTGTTGCATTTGACAGTCACAACATACTTTTTCAAACGATTTCCTGGTTTAGCAGACGATTTAGTAATTTAACGTCTTCAATATATTTATATTCCATCCTTCCTTCTTTGATATTTGTTTGGGTGTTAAAAAAATAAACGAAGAGATTATATATATACAATCGTAGAACTAAATATATGAATTCGAAACAATCACGAAAAAAGTTTTCTTTTAAAGGGGAGGGGGTAGTTTCTATCTTATCTTCCTTCGTAATGGCGATATGAGATGGAGTGGAAAAATAAAAAATCCTGTTCCTTTAAATGAAAATAAATAAGAGCCGAAGGCGATGAAAACGAAAAAGTGTTTTAGACAAGCGACTCGCATCAACGCTCTTAGCAATGAGAAATTCACACAGCTTGAGGCAATCTGTGTAAATACAGATGCAAAAAAAATTGTTTTTTTCACTTTTCAGGAAAAGTTCACATTTAATCCTTCGTCCAGCATTGAGAACGTGAGAAAAACTGGACACCAAATATAATATTTTTAGCTCTAAAAAGATGAAGTTAATGTGTTTGGGAAATCACTGTAGCGTTTACAAAACGAAAAAAAATCTCTTGTGGAATCTATTGATATAATTATTAATTGTATATACATGTCTTTCAGATAAAAATAATTGGATAAATTTGTCCACTTTAAATATATATATGCTATATCTATAAATAAAAGCATGATTAACAAATAAATTATGGAAGTACAATACTTCATATTTTGAAATTTATATACAAAATTAACCTCCAAATGTATTATAAAGGATAAATTACAATACTTATATAAAATAAAAAAGTATTAAGGAAAAATATTCATGAAAAAAGATTTAATCCATAATTGCAAATATTGATAAAAATGTGGTTAAACTAGTTTAACTGTAATTTGCAAAAGTTTGTTCCCTCTAATAAGTTTCTTGTATTATTATATATAACCATTTAATAACTATTACTGATTTATATAAAGTGTGCTTTAAAACAATTTAAAGAAGTCTTTACTTTTATGCCAATTAAAGTCAAGAAACTAATAATTTATTTAATTTTAAAATAAATGACGGTAGATATTTTAATGAATTAAACAAAAAGGTTTTTTGTTTTATAATATGATTTAAAAATATATTGAAGGGATAAAAGCTTAGTATTATGCATTGTAATTGTTTTTCTGATTCTTAAAATTATATATATATATATATTAAATATAATATAATTTATTTTGTATTTGTTTTATGTACAATATACAGAAAATTGGTAAATTAAAATTTTCTAGTTACTGTTGCAATTAGTATCATACCATTACAGACCAAGAGAGTATTTTTCAAGTGAAAAAAGTAATAATTTGTTGAAATTGAATATCCTCTATCTTATCCAAAAAATATATTTCTTATTGAATATTTCTTACAATTCAAAATATATTATATCAAATAAATCAGAATCTGAATTGCTTTCAGTGACATTCGAAACTGTCATCGATTCATTTCTCTCTTTAGAACGCTAAAATGTCATATCGTGTTATTTTTTAAAGTGTGACACATTATACGTCAAAGTGATGATTTAGATTGCAAAACAAGATGATGCGATGCGCAAACTTAACGACATCAATAGCCAGAATGATGGATATGGCAATATTCGGTGCATATCGCGTGAAAAAGCAAGAGTATCGCTCAGAGAGCTAGATACAATAACTCATACATTGTAATTTATAGGAAGGCAATTTTTCTGGTAAATATAAAGAACCTAACGTCGAGAAAATAAATATATATTTGCTTTAAATTCTGAATTAAGTTAATGGATGGCTTTTAAGCATTTGTAATAAAACATTTTATAGTTAATTATAATGAATTCGGTATTGTGGATATTGTTATGAAATTTCTCAAAATATCATGCATATATTAAGATATTATTCTTAATGAATATCTTAATAGTAGAAAATGATCACTTTTTAAGTTGTTCTTTGAAGTGCAAATAAAAAATTTAATAAATTTTGCATTACTCGAATCCACGAAAATATATTTAATGAAAGAAGTTTTAATATCTTAATATCATGAAGTTAATTATTTTATTCAAATTACAAAATGATTTATTGAACTCATAATATATGCTAATAATTTATATTTACATATTTTGAAAAAATTATAAACTTTTTAATTATTATTATTATTTTCTACATTTGTCGTTAAAATTATTCGAATGCATACATTGCAATTTGATTTAAAAATATTTTTAGCCAAAACTAAAAATTTAATTTTTGTTATAGTGTTTATTATTATATTATATTTCCAAAAAATGACTTTTTTAGTTCATTTTTTTGGAATATTATTCTTTTTAAAAATTACTATTCAAGAATATAAAGAGCATTGACAATATTAGCTTCTAACTATTATCGTTATCTTTCGAATAAATTAAAGGAGCAGCTTTTAAAATTAAATTTATTCATTATAATCTACATATTTTTGTTCATCAAAGTCCATTTAGAAAATGAGTACAAGTAAAGTTTCATAGCCGTCATTAAATTGGATCTTCTGTGTAACAGAATTCTACTTTATTTTCTCCGGATATACAAACTTACTTTCATTGGTTTTGAAATCAAAAAATGAAAAAAACAAATGGAATATGAGACAAATTTCAAATGTTACTCATTACTGAAAAAAAAACCCAGCCATGTGATTAGTGCATTTAATCCTGAATCCATAATTTTGTCACACGATCTGTTTAAGCGTGCGATGCATTTAAAATGTTATTCAATTAAATTATCGAATGTACATCCGATAATTTCATGCTTATTTAATATCTATCAACAAACTACCAAAAGTGACATGTGTTTATTATCCGATAAGATAGCTGTCGAAAGATAAGTTCCTTTTGCATTATCATTTGATGATAAGTTGTTGATAGATGTTTAGATCAATAAAAATTAAAAATATGTTTTAAACAACTTTGAGATTTATTATCTACATGAGCGCAATTTTCAGAAGAAAAATTATGTAAATAATTGCATAAAAATAAAATAAACCAGCTTCCTGAGTCTTGTTGATATCTCATTAAATCATCAGTTCAATCAGGATTTGTTTTCAACTTATATTTTTTATTATAGGATTTATTTATAGGATTTGTTATAGAGATACGCAGTGCGCAATGACAGCGCATATTATTATTTTAGTGCTTTACCAGTAGACTGATAAGTATAAGCACATTCGTAGTATACTCGGGTTTAGTGCTCCCTGTGGCTTAGTGATAAGAACATGCTGTTTGGAGTAGAAGATCCAGGTTTGATTTTAGTCATTGTTGGTCATTAGAAGGGGAATGTCGCATTTCCGCTTTCTACATGTGATTTGTCAAAATGAGTACTTAGAAATGTTCAGGATTTCCTTCTTTTCTACTATTATATATGACTTTGTTAAATGTTTTCTGGGAGACAATGCATTATTAATCTTCAAAAACTACTAATATACTGGAGATCCTACTTCCTCCTAAATATAAAAATGAAACTTATAATGATAGATTCAATCTTGTTCAACTTTTATTTTGAATGCATATTACTTTTACTTCTTTCATCTAGTACTTCATACTTTTTTTCCACTATATAATATCTGATTTTTTGGAAATCGCTGGGAGTTGGAGAAAATTATATTCAGGATATGAGAATATAATTAGTGTAATATTTTGAAAACAGGATAATAAATATTCAGATTTAGCAGTATAAATATTAGACTTATCTCTGCAAATCAAGTTCTTGTCTTCAAATTTAATTATGATTTAAAGAAAAATGATAGACGATTTTTGAATCTTCTTTTTCTGATGGACCAAACATATATTATTGTACATTGTTTAATGCTGTTAAGCAATTTCTCCATGAACAATTTTCTCATAATCTAACAGTTAATCTTTGTTGCTTAAATATACAGCCTTATATTAATTTAATTACCATTGTATTTCCTGTGATCTCAATAAAGTAAATATTTTTCAATGCTTTTTTGCAGACTAGCTGTTTCAAGTATTTTATGAATACTTTTTATCTTCAGGTAAATATGCAAGTTATTATGACTAGCCTAGACACTTTAATTAGCTGAAAATATGAAATACCCGTTGATAAAAAAATTTAACATCTTCTTAATATTGAAATTTCATTCACAAAAGTCAATTAAGTGCAATTGGATACAGTGCTCATCCAATTACACTCAAGCGATATCAACTTTAAGTGCATGGATTAGAAACAAATGTGTTTTTCTGCATTGTATTTTTGTAAGGTTAAGTCTCGGACCTTTACCAACTGCTAACTGTGAAAAGTTTTTTATTTAAATACTATCTAAATATGCAAGGCACACAAGGATTTATATATATAGCTATTCAAGTTAAAATACTAACAAAACAGATTTTTCAAATGATTTAATTACCTGTTAAAAACTTTCATGTGAGCATAATATTTGGTTGGGGAAAAAGTAATCCATTATTTTTTCGGTAGACGTCTGTAGTGATCGATATCTCGTGAGGTATCTATCAAACAATTTCAGATTTATGCTCGTTGGAAAGGTGACATTTGACACTAAAATATCCTCTTGCAGTTTTTTGTTTGATTTATTCAGTTACGAGTACAAGGTTTTAAAAATGGAAGACAACAAACAGAAAATTCGATACATTTTTGTTTTTCTCTTGTAACGGCGAAAAAGATAGCCGGGTGGCTAAAATTGTGAAAGGTGTTTATCGTCCTATATAAGACTGTAACAACCAGTTACGTACAATTTTTGTTTCCTTGATTCCGTTCGGGTATTTTTGATGTTAGAGATTCAACTCGCATGTGGATACAGCATCGTCGAAAATGTCTATAAAATATCAAAAATGATCGAAGTTAACCGCATGTCAGCAGTCGTAACGCGCAAGACCTAAAAATCTACATGAAAGCTGTTTTAAACCGTTTTACAAAATGAATCCAAAAGAAGTTACATAAAGTTCACGTAAAAATAATGGATTTCTTTTTCCCCAACCTAATATTAAGAGATAGTACTAATCAATCAACCAATCAAAACAAATTAACATTTTACTCGTTTCTTTTATCTGATAAAGAATGAACTTACCTTATGGAATTACAATAATAAATTACGATGGTTAAAACATCTAAAATTATAGCATAGTTTCTTTCTTCTAGTTTCGTTCCTTAGCTTCTTTCCTCAAAACTAGAATTTGCAATACATGCTATGAGGTATTCTAAAGATTCTTTTCTCTAAAAACTCAAGCTTTGTAAGAAATATATATATATATATATACTGCTTTTGTTTTATGTATAATTCTCCCCGGTTTGTTTCCAAATAATAGATCAGGTCTCATATTTTATTAAACGTCTGTCTGAGGAACGGGAACCTGAGTGAAAAATCGCTTTCCTTCAAGAATTGATAGCTTATTTTTGAGCAGTTTTGCCTTTTTGATAAATGAACAAATTGAAGTTTGGGACGTATCACTGGAGCACGAAAAGGAAAAGTAATATTCCTGAGCTCAGTATAAGATATTAAAGGTAGATTTATTATTTAAATGTGATACATGTCGTTTTTTTGTAATTCTGAAAGAATAATGGTTGGATGTTTAATAAGTAAATGATTAAGAGTATTATCTTATATATTTACTTTATAATATATTGATTCATCACATTTTCATTCAAAAAGCTTAAAAATACAAAAAATAACAACTTACAAGTAACTATTAGAAGCATTCTTAAATGAAATTATCAAAAAACCAAAACTACATCTCTGCATTAAGAAATATAATGAATGTAATTTTAATGATGGCATATAACTCTAAAATACAAAAATTAATTTTTTATAAATAAATATTTAATTTAGTGAATAATTTTTAAGGCAAATTTTGTTATTTTATCAAAAATATATTTACTTTACCAGTTTCAATTTCTTATTGCTTGTTTCGATTATAATTATACATTGCTAGAAATGAATGCGTGTGCTAAATATCACAAAAAAATTTTAAGAAATTGCTTCTTTTGTCAAAAAGCATGCTAAATTTAATTTTTTTTTTAAAAAAATGGGATTAAAAATTTAAATAAAATGCCGACACATTTTATCCTGCTCTAAATAGGCAACAACGTATCTGATTTAAATGGTAAACAATTAAAACAGATATTAAACATTGCTTTCGTTTTCAGATATATTTTTAAATAAACAAGAGTATTATAAAATAATGCAGTTTCTCAATTCCATATTGAGAAATTAAACGAAAACAAAAAATTTTATTTTCCATTGAAATAGCTATTATAAATCATTACTTTTATTTTATAGACTTGATAGCAAAAATTGTTTGTAAGTTTAAGTTCTAAAAATACATTTAATGCAAAAAATATTATATTACTCAATTAAGTATTTTGATTGTAAATAAACATCTTAACATCATTTGCATCAAATTCACAAAATTTGCTATTTTAAAATGTGATAGATTTTTATGCATGACTGCCAATAAAACTATAACAAGATACGATTAAATTGAATCCGTTTCTCAATTTTCTTAAATCGATGAAAATTACGATGACATTTCAATATTTTTAAGTAATATAATACAGCTATATTTATATATTTTTACATCGAATATTTTATTTTTTTTCTGATATTATAGCTAAAATAAAATAAATTCATTTGAACTGCAACTAGTAAGTTCTTAAAATATAAGATGTATGTTGCCAATAATTTAATCTTTATTCAAAATAGATGCTTGTTGCTGTGTTCATTCAATGTCTTCTGTCAAGAAAGAATACATACTTACAAAAGAATGTAATGAGACCGGGGCTGTATTAATGGATTTGTAGTAATATTCTTACGCGTCATCATCAATAAATACGTCAAAATCTTGAATTATGATCAAATAACAACATTAATACCTTAGCTGAAGCCACAGAATGTTAACTTGGTAAGAAAGGTTAAAACCATCAACAAATCTTAGTCTCAAATCAAGTGATGAGATATTAGTGAATTCGAACGTTTTTCTTACATTATGTTATTAATTCGAGCATTTTTCTAACCTTACCTCATAAGAAGAAAAATATTAAAGTCTGAATATTTTACGTGTATAAATCCAATCAGCACGACGACTTCTAGGTCATGGAAGGTCAAACGAAAATGGTCCCTCAACCAATATTGCGTTTCAAAATTAAAAGAGTAATCAAATGAACATTTAGTTTTTATTCAAATGAAACTAAACTTATTAATCTTTTTCTTCTGTAAGTTGAAAAACCACAGAACTTTATTATTCGTAAGAGTTTATTTTTGGAAATGTCTATTATACTTTTTATTCCAAAAATACTGATTTGTTAAACTGTAAAACAACTGTGAAATTTGTCTTAGCTTAATTTTTCAGTGTTTCTAACAAAGATATTAATACAAAATTCAAATTTTTTTATGTTATCGTAACTCTTAAAGATTTCTTATTTCATTGTAGATTCAAAATGATAACCGTAACTTTTCATTGCTTCTTTATTATTATCAACTTCTTATTATATCATTAAAATTACATTATCATATTTGATTTTTTGATACTGAAGAAAACATTAATTCTTTTACTTCTTTTTTTCCGCTTGAGTATTTTATTAATCTTCTTAAGAATTATCTTTATAAAACTATCATTAAGACCATTTTTCTATTCATTAACAAGACTCAAATTCAAACATAAGTGTAAATGATCAGAGAAAATGTTTGAAATTACTCCTTTAAACATTGTTACATTATGCATCATTATGTTTAAGCTTATCTTTTAGGAAAAAAACGACTTTAACACAGTATTATTATATAGCCCGATTTTTATACAGCACAAAAGCATTATTATACAGCACTATTTCCACTTTTTTAAAAAAATGATTTTTATATTGAATTTAACATTCAAAAAGAAGTTTTTATGGCAGAAAAACAACTGCTTCGTGGGGAAAAAAGATCTTTTCAACAAAAAATAAATTTAAATTCATTTAGTATATGAAGGGTACATCAATACTGTTGCGGGTGACCAAATCATTGTCTTGACAATTCATTGTATTATGAAATGTGAGTTGGAAAACACTGGATTCTAATTCTCGTTTTAATACAATATTTCTTGTATTAATTGTATATATTTCCTATACACTAAATAACATTATTTTATCAATTTTGTTATTATGTGATATCCTATACACTAAATAACATTTGATATTAAGGTATATTACAAAAAAATATACCTTAATATCACAAAAGTGACAATTTTTGCATTTTTTATACATTTTTAATGCAATTTTTATATTTATAAATTGATGCAACTGGTGAACTTTGAATATGTTTACAATAGATTACTGTATCTCTCGATAAAAGCAACACAGACCAAATCTTTATTAGGTCTGTGTTGCTTTTATGTGTGCCAAATCTTTATATCTATACTTATTTCAGCACTTCATTTTTTGTATGCACGCATATATTTATTGGCTTTGCTTTGCCCAAAAATATATCAAGTTAAATATTTTAGAAATAATAAAAAACCTACTCATTTAATAATTTTCATTTAATTTTAAATTTAGTGATATCCATTTATGAGCGGCATTTTCATCTGGAACTTTAATGTTATTAGTAATGGTTTTTTTATATTCAAATAAGATTTAAATTGTAATATTATGTTATTTTAATGTTTCTCCATTACAGTGTTTTTTTATTCTTCATTTTTTTAGCTATTCGTTCTAACAATACTGGCAATATTTTTCATCAAAGGAAGAAATATCGTTCGTCATCTAAAGAATACTTAAGACATCACAAACAAGTATTAAAGAAACAAAATTTTTAAACTGTCAACTTATGTAACATCATAATTTTTTATTCTGAATTACTTATAATTCACAGTTAATTATAAAACATAATTATTTTTTTTCACCTAAATAATCCGCTATTTGATTTTTCTGGCCAAATAATGGCAATTTTTTGGTTTTTAGCAAGGTCAGTGATAATTGTAGAACACCTTTCATATTTATTTTCTAAAATGTACAGTAAATTAGATTAAATTTTCAAGTTTCAATAAATTTCATTTTAATAAATTTATAATTTCCTGTGTTTATTGTATAAACTTTCATATTCCATGTAATTCGTAATTACAGGCTTCTCAATTCATAATCGTTTGTTTACCAAATAAAAAATTTTAATTTGACAGAGCAAATAAGCTTTCAGCGCATCAATTAAGTATTCATTTTGCTGCTCAGTCTACTATAGCAAGGTATTTCTTATCAACCTACTTTTTTTTATGTGTTTTCAGTTAAATAGTTAAACAAAAAGTAGTTCAGATTTTCAATGTTTTAGTATAATGATTATTTTTCTAGATTTATAATCAAAAACACAAAGATAAAAAAATTATACGAATATCAAATAATTTCAATTACAGTTTATACTAAAGCATAAATATTCGATGTGCATACCTGTAAACTTAATATATACAGATATAAACATCAGGTTATATCATCAGCCTTGGTTTTGAAAAATAAAAGTTCCTTCTGTTTTATATTTTTCAGTGATTATTACAAAACTATCACAAAATAGTACAGAAATTTTACTGTAAATAATCTAGTAACTGATGCAGAAAAAGAAAGTCTGTATCATATCTTCTACACAAAGCTTGTAATTTATTGTGTGACTGTTAAAGAAAAAGTTATTTTTTCTGTTAACAATGCCTTTTAAAGATGTTGAAATATATTTTCAGAGAGTTTGCAAATTCCGTTATCATATTTCAATTGCATTATTATACTTGCTACATATGTCATGTAGTTTATTTCAGTGTTGTCCAAGATTTTAAAACAAAACGACAATGAAGTTAATTCTGCGAAAAATAAGTCAATTAAAACTCTTGCAATATATATTTTTTAGAGATAATATAGTTGCGAAGATTGATGTGTCAAAAAGCTCGTAAGATTTTAAAAGGGGGCCATCCGTATTTTCCTGCATTCGAAATTATCGCCAATAATTTAAAATAAATGTAGCATCATTTCAAATTTAAAATAAACACTCAAATGTGTGCGCATCACCAATTGTCATTGAGTTACATTTATAGAAATGAGTTTACAAGCGGTTGATGAACTCAACGATCTAATCTACGTAATAATTTTATTTCATTAGAGATTCTGATTGACCTATGTTTATCGGTTGTAATCAAAAAATAATCAAGATAAAATATATAATCATGCGTTTTGTTCAATTTGCTTATCAGCATGCGATTTTCTCATACCCGTAAATAAATTGCCTTATTTATTAAAAGATGAAATTCTATTTGAAATTAAAAATTGATCAAAATGATTTCGATAACTATTTTTTAATCAATTACTAATCGCTAAAAAATACAAATAGTGTAGGAAACAATATATTTAATCAGCCTGAATTAAAAGAAGTTCATACGAATTAAATTTATATTCTTTGCACGGTTTTAGAATACATTTTCTTTTAGAATTTTTCTTTTCATTTTTTTTAGAATTATTTTTTTTACAGAAAAAATTCCTAACGGATTTGTCAACATTAAATAAAATAAACTTCGTGAAAAGAAATATATAATTATCTCTTTGTGCAAACTGCGCTGCCCAGGCTATAATCTTTAAAGCGGATTGGCGAAGTTGGGGTAGTCTTGACTTTTTTTTTTATCTTTAAATCCATTTCACAAGTTTTATAATGCTGTCAAGAACAGATTTTTTGCGAGTCAAAAGGCTTTTCACGCAATAAAAAAAGAAAAGATTAAAAATTATTTTGAATTCATTTTGATAAGATTTAATGCATGATATTTCAATTTCAAATAGATCACCAGTATTAGATATGTCAAAGCGAGGTATTATGTTTTCACAAGGAGAAAATAATTGGCATAGAAATGTTTTTTAAAAGCTATTGGAAGCTATGTAAGTGGCATGTGTTAAAATATATATGTGTTTTTAATATATATCATACTATACGGTAGTTTACAACCAAAATGTTTTCATAACAGAAAATAATATAGGTAATTATATATATACTAATCATGTGTGCTAAGTTTCTCAGATTAAATTTATATTATTTAAGATTACAAAATTTATTTGGATGAAAATCCTGTGCATAAAAAAATGAAAATTTAAAGAATCTATTTAAATATAATTATTCTAAATTTTTATTTAAAAATATACATTTGAAAAATCTTTTATAATATTTTTTATCAAATAACCTAAAAATAATTTAAACTTTATTTTCAAATTCTTTTCGCAGTATTAAATTTTCGATCTACTTAGCGATACTAGTGATAGAATTTTTTAAACTGTAATTTGCATGTTCTATGTAATTTTATTAAATAATAATTTTTACATAAAATTACATAGAGCAATAAATAAATAATAATTATTACATCATTTTCCATATAATTTATTGAATTATGTAAAAAAGTAAATTTAAAGGGAATAATGTTTCCTTAAGTTCACAATGAAATGCCTTAATTTTATTATTTCATTGTTCTGCCTAAAAATAGATTAAGGTCAATCAAAGTCAATTAATTTCCTTTATCTCTATAAAAAATGTAGAATCTGAAATAAAAATGCATTAAATTGATAAGATTTGATAAAATAGAATTTCATTGTTATGCTGAATTATAAATTAAAAATTCCATTTTTAAGTAGATTATTCTGTTTGAGCCATTGTTACTTATTTAATCTTAGTTTTCCTCAAAAAAATCTATTTTTTGAACAGTCTCTTTTTATTGTTATAAATTAATCTATAAATGAACTTGTAATTTATAACAATTCTCGTTTTATGAATTCGAAATTTTATTTTCATTCATTAAAAATATTTCCTAATATTTTCTTGATATTAAGATTAAAAAAGATAAATAATAAATATCATTAAAATTACAAAAATTGAATTAGTATTAATGATGTTTTTATAATTATGAAAAATAACTAAAATATCATATAACTAACTAATATTCAATTCATAAAAGTATAACAATGCAATAAAAATACATGTATATTTTCATTGTAAAAATAAGCAAATTTATAAAATTTAACATCGCATTTCTATAATTTTGAGCTACATTTGCAAAAATTTGAAATCTTTACATAATTGAAAATAAAGGGAAAAAATGCATGAATATAAAATTATTGTATTTCAGATTTATATGAAATAATTCACATTTTTAAAATGCAAGTCTTATTTTATATATGACATTGGGTTTTACTTAAGGGAGTAACTAAAAATTTCGATACTTTTAACATTATTTTATAAGTAAAAATCAATGTGGTTGCAAGTATAGAATAAAAATAGTTAAATAATGGAATTTAGATGACATATTACAATTTGTAAACTAGCCAAACTGTAATTGCTTATGTAAAATTTAACAAGCATCAGAAATTCAAGTCCGTAATCATACAATATGTAAAAAACTTCAAATCACCTCATTAAGATTAATGATTAGGATAACTCAGCTGACGTCTCGTGAAAAACACAAAGCATTGAAACATGACGGACGTCTATACTTGAATGACAACGTATAGATCTCTGTCATGTTTTAGTCACATGTCACTTTGGGAGTACTTTTCGCAAATTTGACCATATTAACGCTTTGCAAGAAAGAAAACTACGAAAAATTCTCAGCCTTCTTCTGACAGACAAGGAAAAACAAAACACATTTACAATTTGTAAACTTCAACAGTGGCTGAGATAAAGCCCGCGACCTTTGGTTCCGAAGATTGTTTTTACTCATAAATCATGATAAGCCAGAAAAATTTTAGATTATAGATGATTATTTGATGTTGCCATGACTTTTTCAGAAATGTAACATTATCACAAAAGGAAAATTTTTGCGATATTATTAAAAATAAAAACAAAATAAAAACAATATAACAACAAACTATCAACAATATGACAATATAACAAAATAACAACAACAAACTATCATTAAAAATAAAAACAAATAAATAGTAACTTAATAAAAACTAAAAAATAACCAAAAAATTCATGATAAATTAAATAATTAAACCCCTTAATGCTTCACTTTCAAGTTGATTTCAAGTTGATTACAAGTTGATAGCAAGTTGATTAATTTTTTTTAATGTATGTAACTTACACAAAACAGCAAGATAATCTGTTATTTAGGTTGATCATTCTTCACGCATAATAAATATTAACGATTCTGCTTAAATAAAATAAATGAATTATTTAAATTTAAAAAAAAATAATTTTTATTGTATATTTTAATGAGATTAATAAGAGTATTAAATATTTACTCTAACACACCTCAAAAATAATTTTTTTAACTACCTGTGCTGAAAATAATTATTTTCTATTAATTTCCGTGTAAAAAAATCGGTTTCATAACATAAGCTGCTTAATGGAAAACGTTTTCCAACTCATCCTATCTAATGTTAAACGGAATACCGAAAGAACATGAAATTGCTCTCTCGAAATTAATATTTAGATTTTTGTTGGACAAAATGTGAAAAAGTAATTCCAAGGCAATTAAGAAAATTATCCCATTTCGCTTCAATCAAGAAGAGTTTTAATATAGGGAATGCGATAACATGGAAAGGAAGTACAGCTGACGTCTCGTGAAAAAAGAACTGGAATTGGAAATAGAAGTTATTAAAAAGCACCACGTATAAGACAGTTTTTTTATATTATGAAAAAAATGAACTAGCAAAATTATATAAATTGAATGAAACATTAATATAAAAGGTTTTTAATTGCAACTACTGTTAAAATTATTATGATACAGAACAAAAAAATAGTGAATATGAATAGAATTGTTCCTTTAATGAGTTTTAGCTATTGATTGAAGGAATAATTTTAGAAATTGATTAATCTAAAACTGACTTTTTGTTAAAACTTTTGCCAATAGATTATTTTATAAACTATAATGTTAATTTCATTATAAATTGATTATTCGTATAGTTGAAATATCTCTCGATAGTAAAATTATTGAGCTAAAATATTCATAATTATTAAACATCTTACGTCAATTAATATTTTTTGTTTAAATTTTTATAGTGAAAAATAAGAAAATATAAATTAATTTTTCAATAAAATATTTGAATATTGATTACAATTTTCCTCAGACTGAGAAGGTAGATTTGTCAATTTTGAAATCAATAATCAGTCAAAAATCGATTTTGAAAAAAAATAGATATATAAATATTTGTCTATTGATCATTTTCGTTTACCAAACAATAGGTTTTTTTTATAATATCTTCTAAGATTTCCAGCATTAAATTAAAAATTGATGTTCAAAAATGTAATTACGAAAAAAAAAATTAAATGTTTTTTCAAATATTATTTTATATTTATGAAAATATACCCACGGGAAATATTTTTTTGATGTTCATTAAAATTTGTCTCGATATTCTTTTTAGAAGTGATTTATATCCTTTTTCAAAGAAAAGTGCTTCTTGTGTTTAATAGATATTTAAGCATTAATGATAGCCTTTTTATTTGTCATTTTCTCCTATCTTACAAACATGTAAAGTTTCTAGAATAATATTGAATCTTCGAATTTTTATATCAAAACATTTATTTTTATAAATTTTAATGAGTGTTTTAAACCATGGACTTAAATTTTATATTGGAATGATGATTTTAAACTGAATGTCTCTCTCGTAATTATATTTCTTTCAACATTTCTTCAAGTGACGCGATATAATCTAACTCGTTTAAATAGTGAGTTTTAGCCTAATTTTTCAAATATTAATATAGAAACTTAATAAGAAAATGTAGAGATTAAAAAAAAGTAATTTTATGCACGGTGCTTCAAAAACTGGACTCAGTTTTCTCTGTAATCTCCAAATATTTTCTTAAATGATTCAGAAAATTTGTGACAACAGTATCCCTCTTATAATTAATTACAATATTGTTGTATTATATTATGTTAAGATTAATTTCTATTTCTTCTTCGAAATAAAATAAATCAACCTGCTTTTACACACAAAAAACTTCATAGCTTACAAATGGGTAAACTAGAAAACAAGATACGGAAACAGTGAAATAAAATTCATATCAAAATTTATTATTTGAACTTATGGAGGTTTAAAAGATAATGTCTGTTTGTGCGTTTATCTTGAGCATGTTTATAAGTTTCCATAACATATTTGGTTTATTAAGTTAGCTTTAAACGCATTAGCAACAACAGAATATTATAAGTATGATTTTGACAAGACATAAGGGACATTTTAATTGTGGGTAAGACACTTCAATTTCCATAATGAGAACATCCAAGAAAAGTTTTCATAGATAATAGGCTTTTTTCATGTATCCCAAGGGAGGAAAATTGGAAAAGTCTCAAGCACTCACTTCGATATACTTGCATGCAGAAGTAGAATTGTAACATGTATCCCGTTGATCTACAAAGCCTGGGATCGAACCGT
>JAPDSC010133895.1:0-19889 GCA_026290005.1 Latrodectus geometricus
AAAAAAACGATCCTTATCCCGTGACAGTACGTAATTGGCCCTAGAGACATCACTCCACTCCATTAGCTGGCAAGTGATTGGCAGTTTGATTTTAATACCACATCACATCAGCGTCTAACAACGAATATATTATCTTATATACATAATAATAAAGTTAATAAATAATGTTATATACAAAGTTAATATATGTTCTTATTCATCAGAAACAATTTCATGCTATAAAATTTATTTTTCAATTTCTTAATATCTTCAATGTTTGCAATAAATAGTGATGCAATTTTTTTTTTTTTTTTTTTTTTTTTAAATCGCCTGTTAAAAGATGCTGTTAGGTTTTTTAATATCAGCGGGTTGATTTCTCCTAGCTAACGGTGACAATCATGTTTTTAAGGTGAAAAATCGGCCCAGATGCCGTATAATGCAACATGCCAATTTTAGTGTTTGGCAATACTTTTGGCGGATTTCCTTTGTTTGTCTGGCAACCAGTTCTTATGACGTCAAAGAGGTTGAGAATAATAAGAATTTTGTACAAATTCTATTTTGGCAACCCTAGTGTTGTTGCGAAGTTACTGGGTTATTGAGAAGAATTTGTTCAACATTTTCGCATTTCAATTAATATTACATTTTCCTTTTTTAAAATCTTAATATTTAAAATATGTATATTACGCTTTTTGTTTATCAGATTTAGATTTATTAAATAGATGTATCAGCTTTTTTCAAGAACTTATTTCAACACAATTATGACATCTTCAAGGCATTACGTCACAAATACGTCATCTTGACAACATTTTCACGACACCATAAAATTCAAATATTGTTATAATGCTTTATACGGCATCTGTGCCGTAAATTCAAGAAAATTTTCAAGCACCTACACTGATTGATGCACACATGGAAACGCATATTAACTCATTTAGTAGTAAGAATAAATGCACATTAAGACATTTTACTCCTTAGAGCATGTTCTTATTACAAAACCTTACTAAGTCCCAGATAACAGCATTTACCACAATATTGCTTTTATTTAATAAATATTTTTTATAATTTTTCTGAGCTTATTATTTTTTTCTCTGCTATATATTTGCATTAAAGAATATTTTAAGCCATATAAAGGAAGAGGTACAAGATTTAATTTATTCTATACACATTATGTTAGATAAAACTTAAAATGTAATTTAAAATATCAAATCAAATTACCGAAGCGAAATTGTCGAATTTTTCTGAAAATTCAACTAATTTCAGTGGAAATATTCCCTTTAAAGGAGTCTCTAAAATTATGATTGCATTAATTTCTACAAGCAACTAATTCTTATTATGCCATGATATTGCGAAAGACAGCTTTTCAGCTTTTTTTCAATCCGTTGCTCGATAATTCGTAGAATGCATCGCGTTCTGCTCACTTGAAATGCAACGTCGAGTGTCACAAAAGAGAAGCTTATGACGACGAGCTTAACCCCAACTCCAACTGACGACGACAACCTTAATTACACTGGATTTCTCATAATGACGTCACGACTGAAAGGCCAGCTAGGATTTTGCACACTTGTAAATTATTTCGGGAGAATAAAACTGTAATGAGTTACAGTCCAGAGGAAAGGTAGATTTTTAAAATGAATGCTGTTAATGAGAGTACATGCCTCTTCAGTGAAATATTCTCCAAAATTTCTATGCACTAGAAATATTTAATTTACTTTTTTCATTTATCGTGATATGATAAAATTTACACATCGGAAAAAATATCCAAAATTTATTTTTAAACTTTTCCTTTGATAAATGTTTGCAATTAATTGCATTTAATATTTATAAAATCAGTCTAATAAAGAATTTAATCCGTTTGTAATCAAATTTGTTCTTCCTTTAAGATTTCAGAAGGTGGTTTTAATTTATAATCAATAATATAAATGATTTATTTCCTTACAATAGGGATATTAATCGAGATAAATTTAAGTATCAAAACTACTTTCCATATTTAAAAATTCTTTTAAAGTATTTAAAGCATCCTTTAAGGAAGTAAGAACTTAAAATGCATTCCTGGTTTTTATTAGCGATTATCTTAAATTAGAACAAATTATAATATACATTAAATATTAAAAAATGCATAAAAAACAGAAAGGTCAAAATAATTTAAAACAATCAGAGAAAAAACCAGTATTCAAAAATTTAATTTAAATGACAGAAAAAAGAAGAGATTTTTCTAATAAATATACATAATATATTTAAAAAACAAATCATCCAAAAGATCCGTAATTTTTATGTAAATTCACGTTCACCAAAATCTATGTTCTAAAACGTGGTTTGTTATAACACAGAAGTGTATATAATTAAAAATAATATTTTTACCTTCGTATCACGAAACTTGATACTAAAATACTTTTTTTAAAGTAATTTTATTTTTTAATCAAACATTTATCGAATTTAAGCAATTTGTCTTTATTTTTAGAAGTAATTTATTACAAAACGGCAATTTTGAAATGGCTAATTGTATTTTATGCATTTTTTGTACTCAAGCACAATATTTTTTAAATCATAAATGCAAAAATGGATTGTTTTGAATTATCTTTATATTTTTATTAATTTAAAATTTAGATTTATAAAAGTATTCCCAAAATTTTAATTAACACTTTGGGGATGGAAATTTAAAAGTAAACACGATTTTTATGACAGTGAAAACTTTTCAATCGAATAATAATTAGTTTTGAAGTTTTTGTATACATATTGTATGAATAGTCTAGAAATGTTTTTCAATATTATCTTCATAAAATATTTTGTATTTAATAATTGCAGCTATAAATTAACTATTCTATCACTTTGAATGAAAATCCCAAATTCTGTATCTTATATAAAATTATAAATGAGAAATATTTATTTATAAAAGAATGATATAAATATGGCTATTTATAGATAACTTGTATTACTAAATATGTGGAATGATATTGACAAGCTTTGATGTTCAAAATAAAACACTTTTGAATAGTTAAAATAAAACATTAGACATTTTAAATATTTAAATTAAGCATTTGACAGATTGTTCCAAATAAAAACTTGGTGTTTTTAAAACTTTTAGAAATGCACAAGTGCAAATTTTTGAAGATATTACTTTATTTCATAAGACTCATTTAAATACGCTCCCCACACACGAATTAGATAAATTTGTCTTCTCTACAAGAAGGAAGACAAATTTTCCTGACACGAGATTAACTCAATTTATTTGTATGTCACTGACATTCTGAAATATCATAAATCACCCATTCGAAAAGAGAGTCTCTTCTGATATCTAATCAGCGATCAGGATCAACAAAAACACGGTCCATCCCTAACATTCGCATGACACACATATATTTGCCAGCTGCCGTTTCGCTGATGACGAAAGTTCGAATGTATGTCGCTTATTTTGTATCCAAAGATTTTGGCAGCGTGTGTCTGTTTGGAGTAATTTCTAAAATTCTCTTTTAATTCATTTCCATCTGAATGCAACGAGGCCAGCTTCTGGGCCTCCGGGGCAAAGTGGGGCCTTTGCATTTAGCTTACCCTTTGTGAGCTATTCATTACATGTTTGTTTCTCAAGTGACCTCTCGTTTTATGCGGCCTTTTATTTATGACGTCACCACGATTTGAATGGCTTATTCATCAGGTGTTGGCATAGTTAATTTTGTCTTTTGAAATGTAAAATAATTATTTACTCGTGAATGTTAAGTTGCTCAATTAATTTTTGCAGATCTCAGAGAATTAAAGAAATGAGAACAACATGGAGGAAATTGATTATATTCTGTATAAAAACAGATATCATGTTTCTATTTATTTAATTTTCTCTGATCTCGTTTGTAACTAAAAAAAAAATAATAATAATTTCTTTCAAACTGGCCTACTTTAGGGAAATACAATTAAATACCAGTCTTTATAAATTTATGAATATGAAATTTCACTAACTAAATAAAAGTATGTATTAAATTCAAAATTGTTTGTGATTTTTTTCAATATATTTATGTAATAAAAATATACATGCATGATTTTATTTAGTTAGACATTTCTAAATTTATTTTGTAATGAAAAAAAATTATCTAAAAATGAGCATTTTATGAAATAATCATAAATATATCACTTATGCAATCGTTGTTTCATCTTTCATCTAAAGAACTATTTAAATTTATAATATAAAGATCTCAATTTTATGAGCCTTAAATTTTTTATTTCACTTTTAAAAGAAAAATTGTATCAAAAACCTTATTCTTTCATTCATATTAAAAAAATAAATAAATATATAAAACTTCAGATTTTTATTATTCGAATAGAAAGTTTCTACTTTTAACCAATAGATTGACAAAGGGCACTTACCTACAAGTAGCTGAAAAATTTACAGTTAATAAAAAATAAATAAACTATTTATTAATATTTAAGTTAACTTGACATTTTCTCTTACTGTTCTAATGGATTTGGAGTTGGGAAAAAACAAATATACATTCACAAATATCCCTTCCGTTCTTTTATCTTTCGTTTCCAAAATATAAAATGTTGCACAGACATTAAATAAAAGGGAACACGATTTCCTTTTAAATACCATAAATTTCAAGTATATTTGTGATAAATATACAATTTTAATTTATTTTAATGGATTTATATTATACATTTGTATCTCTTATTTACTAATAAATCTTATGCAGAATATAAAAAAGTATTTCTTAAATTATTCAACTGTTATTTTACATTTTTTTTCATATTATATTTACATATTATTTTTCATATTAATTTCATATATATATATTTTTTTCATATTACTTTTTCATATTTCATACTGCTATTTTTGTAATTTTAGTATTCATTCTATAATAAAATAGGAATGTAGTACAATGATTTATATATTAAAGTAGCAGAGAGAAGGTATTAAAAAATTGTTATTTTATGTATCGAAACAAACTTATTAAATTTCTAACGAAATGCAAAATAGCAAGAAAGTTGCAGTGGATTATATAACAATCAAATAATATTGTACTAAATATTTTCAATATACATTTTTCATTAAAGGGATTTTTAACAGTAATTTATTTAAAGTTCAAATAAAACCGGCACATTTTAAATAATGTAACCATATTACACAATTAAAGAAAACAGGGAAAATATTCGGAAAACTCAGTTTTTAATTCACAGAAATTTTTAAGCTTTACATTTTATTTTAAATTAAAATGTGTAAAGCACAGTTATACACAAAACTACTTTTTATTTTAAATATGTTGCACTTTAATAATTATTTTTTTAACTTAAATATTTATATTTAAAACTAATTAACTTTATAATTATCTAGTATACATAAATATCGTCTTTCTGAAAAATTAAAAACTCTAGAATGATTTCAAAATACAATTCTAAATGTATTTTAATTAAAATAGAATTAGTTATAGAAGAAAATGTCTTAATATATATTTCCCAAATATTAATCTTCTAACAATGGTTTTGATAGTTACATGAATTTGACTATTTTTTTTAATTTATCTACCATTTTTCATAATAATCAATCTGTATTTGCATTCTATTTATTTCTTATTATTAGTTTATCATTAAATTAATTAATTTTCATTAGTATTAGCTTAAATTTATAATTTTTAATTTAAATAATACTTAAATCTAAATAAGCAAATAAAAAATTATAAAATTTGAAAAATTTAATCATAAAATCAAATAAATTTACTATTTCATTTTTCTAACCTAGAAATTAATATGTTTATGGTATTAGAATCATTCTATAATATATCATTAATTTTCTTAAATATGTATACATGAATATTACATTTTTATGATTCTTTATTTATATAAATAATTTAATTTACCACCACCAAATTTTCTTTTACATGAAAATTTTTAAAGAAAACTTTATTTGTGACTCCGTGAATTACTAATTAAAACAATTCATGAAATTTGTAAAAATACCAATTATTCCGCAATATATCTGCATTTATTTTATTCTTACGTGTGATTATTATCTTTATTCTTCTGTGAAAATCATACTTTTCAGCAGAGATTATAAACAGAATAAGTTCCAGTTGGTAATATTTTTCTAATTATATTTCTCTGTTACTTTAACGGTATATGTATGATGTACACATAAGGTTAAGTCAAAAGAACAAGTTTATAAGCAAAACTAATTTAAAAAAAAATTCTAATTAAATTTCACATAGAATTTAACTTTATCAAATTAATTATTTGGAAATAGTTTATTAATTAAATTCAGATTTGTTTATTTCAGATCTTTTTCATGTGGCTAAAGTTTATGGTTTTAAGGGAATGTAACATCAAATCTTGCGTAAAAGAATTAATTTTTTGGTTTCATTTATACATATTAAACAAAATTTTACCCAGTTTACATTTCTACTTCTACTTATCTTTAAATATTACTTTTAAAGATAAGTAGAAGTAGAAATGTTACTTTTAGCTGAAATTATAGATAAATTTTGTTTTATTTTAAGATGCCAAATTGCTCAACTTCTCTGAAATAATTGGTAAAATTTCTTGGATCAATTTGAAAAATTAATTAGGCAGTATTTTTTAAAAAATTGAATGTACTATATTAGTTCAAATCTTTGCAGACTACAATCTGAAATTCATTGAAAAGTTTACACATCGATTAAATAAAAAGTTTGAGAACATCTATATTTGATTCACTAAACTAGAATTTACATGAATGTTTGTTGATTTTGACATTATTCTAATGGCAAATAATGGATTAGAATCTTGAAATATGATAAATAGAACTTAAGTATAATATACAATCTAAATATTTGATTCATACAAGAAAGTCAGTTAGATAACTTGTTGTTGTTTCTAATGACACTTGGCATCGTCATGCCACCCAGTCAGAGACTAGGGGAATGAAGTCAGAGAGAGAGAGCGTCTTTCATTTTTTTTAATAGAGTACCCTCATACGAAGGTGGAAGTACGATTTTCACCCATAGATGGCAGCACCATCTTGGTCTTCCAATTTTGAGAGAGAAGAAACCAGGAAAGACAAAATGCCTGTCTCCAACCACCCCCAGAGGTATTTAATTTGGAATGGGAACATGGAGGACATTGCGACCCGACCTATTTTACGTGCCTCAGTCGCCATTAGTGAACACGATGGATCTTCGACTAAGCCGGGATTCGAACTCACCACCTTTTGGAAACAATAACAACACCCTAACCAACCACGCCAACGCGGCCTTATAAAACTTGAAGACTAAATATGCAAAGCTTGGAATCCTAAGAGAAACTCTCAGGTTTCAGAAGCTCAAAGTGAGCAACGCTAAGGAAAAAGTTAAAAGAATTTGGATCTTGTTAATTTATTAATTTAAAAGAAAACATTTAAATAAATAAAAATTCGATATTTTTACAGATCCCAAATTTTCGTTATAAACTGGCTACATTTCAAGTCTATACATGAGTAAAGTTAAAAACTCCATAAATAATAAGCAAGAATTTTATTTGTATTACTGGAACAACAAATATTATGTTAAATTATTATACAAATTTAGAAATTGTAATTATTCATTTGACAGCAGAAACGCGCATTGGTTGAGAAATCTTATGTATTCTATCTGTCAATTATTATTGATCCTTACAAATATGCAACAATGGGAAAGGAGAAAGCAGCTAATAGGAAATTTGCATAAACGCTGTAACGGAGTAAATTTTACAACAGACTGTTTAATAAGATTTTAATACGCATGCGCACAATGCAGATGTCATTCGGAAATCATTTAAAAAGGTGGGTTGTGTAAAATAAATTATCTCTGGTGTGGTAGAGGGAAATTCTCACAATCACGCCCCGGAATTCCATCAAGGCATGAACGTGGTCTACGGGAACTGCGGCTTATCATTCCATGGAATTTCAGGTTTTGGTATTAGTTTTCTGTATTCATCTCAGGATGAATGTTTGGTTGGGTTTTATAAAGCAAGGTCCAAAGATGGACATGCTGCGCCATGATGAATGAGTCCAGAGACCAATAACAGACTCTATTCTGCATCTTAACGTATATGAGTTAATAACACTTAAGAAGTAAGCAATGATATCCTACTTGCTTTTCATGATCATGCATTCATGGCATGTACTTATGGCATGACTGGTATATGACGGATGAATAGGATAAGTATTAGCAGAAACATACAGAGGTGCTACATTTATAAATATATTCTCATAATGAAGAACATATTTGTGGCTGCATCGATTTGTTTTCTTTCGCTTGAAGTTGTAACAGAAAGATACATCCTCGTAATGATCCATTATATTTCTGGTATGTTTTGAATAATGACTACCTATACTTCAAAGCTTGCATGACACCATTTTTCAACAAAATAAAGAAGAAACTCATGTCTCCTATGTTATTCTAACTTTCCAACATAGAGATGGTGATTGACTGTATTCTGGCCACATTCTACAGATTTAGAGTCCATCTGAATCATTTGACCATGACTTATCGAGAAACGAGCTTACCACAACTACTGGTGAAGTCCCTATAAATACACAATTTCGTAGAATCTTATTTTGACTTCGTACAGTCACTATTAATGACCTGAAGTACACCCTTCATATATGCCAGACATCGAAATTTTACTTTTGTTACCCTGGACTAGTAAATATGTTTTTAATTGAGAAAAAGTACCACTAGAGTTTGGTGTGACCATCCATCAAACAGTTGAAAATATAAAACTGGAATTTTATATGATAATATTGAAAACTATTAATTAAATTTTATGATTACACTATAAAGAAAATAGGGGGGAAATAATGTATCGCAAAATCATTATAAAAAAAATTTGTAAAAGTCTTTCATTACTTTCAGGTCACATTATAGTATTTAATATATCATGACAATACAAAATTTAAAAAAAACCCAATCATCCTTGTATGAACATCAGTAAGAGAATTTTGATTGTGACAAGAAAATTAATGAACTCAATGTCTCACAAAAGTTTGCAAATTTCATTACGGTTCAATGTAACATAACGATACACAGTAGAGACATACAGCCATCTATTAATATATCAAAGTGTAATGTTATAATACCGTGAAAAGATCTTTCCAAAGTTATCAATAGCATAAGCTATTTAGATAAATATTAACATCTGTGAACAAATATTCAAGTAATGGGACAACCAAGTGAATCATATTCTAGTAACATTTAGACATCATCAAATTATCGCAATGAAACTTTGACCATTTTGGCAATAAGTGATTTTTGAAATATGCAATGCCGATAACTATTTAATAAATATGTGACTTCCAAAAATTATAAGCAAATCAATATAAAAATCTAAGTTAATTAATGATAAAGTACATCAGCGATGAATAAAATAAGAAATTAATCTGCACGTCAGAAAATCATCAAAGAGTCTAAATCCTGACATATATTTTAAGAAAAAACATTTCCAAAATTATAAAAGAATTTGAAATATACATAACTTATAAGATTAAAGAAATTTCTTTGCTAGACTGAAATAATGATAAATATTTCTATCTCTCTAACATAGAGCCTATACCTTTAACAAACAATAGACAACAATGATTTACCAATATTTAAATAATTAATGATAATACGAGAAACAGTAAATTTGGTTAATATCAAGTTGGGGAAAAAGCTATCCATTATTTTTTCGGTAGACGTCTGTAGTGATCGCTATCTTGTGAGGTATCTATCAAACAATTTCAAATTTATGCTCGTTGGAAAGGTGACATTTGACACTAAAATATCCTCTTGCGGTTTTTTGTTTGATTAATTCAGTTACGAGTACAAGGTTTTAAATATAGAAGACAACAAACAGAAAATTCGATACATTTTAGTTTTTCTTTTATAATGACGAAAATGCTAACCAGGTGGCTAAAATTATGAATGTTGTTTTTCGTCCTATATATGACTGTAACAACCAGTTACCCACAATTTTGGTTTCGTCGATTCCGTTTGGGTATTTGAATGTTAAAGATGCACCTCGCATGGATACAACATCGTCGAGAATGTCTATAAAATATCAAAAATTATCAAACTTGACATCATGTCAGCAGTCGTAGCTTTGCACAAGACCTAAAAATCTACATGAAAACTGTTTTAAACCTTTTTATAAAGCGAATCTAAAAGAAGTTACAAAAAGTTCACGTAAAAATAATGGATTTCTTTTTCCCCAACCTAATATATACATGGTTATGTACATTTCTATTGGACAATTAATTTAAAGTTGACATATTTGTATTGTCCTATAGCAGTTATTAAGTAAAAAAAAAAAATATTTCATTTTACATACAAAAATCAGTTTATGATAATTCTTTTAAAATTAGTTTGTTTGACATAAGTAATATAAATAAGTAACTTTTATAATAATAATACTTTTTAAAAATTATAAATGTAATTTTTAAACATAAGATATGTTGCTTTTTTCAAAAGGGTTTAAAATTGTCGTTTGTAATAATCAATCTTTTTTTCCCTTAAAATTTAAGAAAAAAGATAAGCCAGTTTCGCCTGAAGAGCCTTTAGAAAAAGTTAAGTCAAATGGAACTGTCAAGACAGTTTCCAGAAAGAGAAAAAATGAACAGCAAAAATGACATTGAAATTCATTATATTTACTAAAGCGTCTTTTAGCTTTCAAAATTTGCAAATACCAAACAGAAACTAGTTTTCTTAGCTCCGAATATAAAAATAAAATATACACCGGCGAAAGTTAAAAAAAATCTGAGCTGTTTTTATTTTTTCTAATGTGTTTCTTCGGCTGGAAATGTAGTGAAGGTAAAGTAAAAGTGAAAAAATAAAAACATAAATATGCTAGGTTTCTATATTTTTATCCAAGTTCAGTCAGTGGAGCAGTTTTCGAAACAGATTTTGCCCTCAAAAAATTTTTTTTCGAATTTATTTTGCTTTTGTTGCATTTTATTTTTCACGTCTTCGTACCTTTTTATTTTTTGCCCTATTTACTTTTGCTCTATCCTGACGTCTATTTTCCAGGATCGGTCTGGATCAACCAGTGCAAGATAGCATTTTAGGTTCGTAAAGTATGGCACGAGCAGTAAATACAACTTGGGTACAGACATAAGAACTTGCCTTCTCAGAACACACACGTTGATTTTTTTTTAGTTCACTTATTTATTTTCCTCTTCCTCTCTTGTTCATCTATTCCTTTTACCAGAAGAGCAAGAAATCCAATCTGCCCAGATGTTGCAGTCTTTGTATCCTCTCATAATGGCAGCCATTGTAACTCTTTCTCTTTTTTTTCCATTTTATTTATTTTTATTTTACTTTTACTCTTCATCATCGTTGCTTTGATTTCTTTTGTTGTTTTACTAAATAAAGATGGTTGCGTTTTTTTTTGTTTGTTTGGGAGGGGGATCTTCGTGTTTTTGTTTAGAGGGGTATTTCGGTTCGAGAAGCGTCACCTTCTTTGAGATGCGACGTCAACTTCCGACGTTTAAGGACTGGGGTAGTAAGCAGTCACGTGGCTCTTCCGAGTTCTATTTAACTAATGAAGTGTTTTTACCCGCCTTGTCTATAATATTTATAGAATAATAGTTAACTTTTATAACATTTGCTTGAAAATGAAAAGCAAAATGACTAAATGGCTGTAATCGCAAATATTAACAAGAAACTTATTATATTTTCATGACTGTATTTGATTTTAACTGAAATAGAACTTAGCAAATAATGAAATTAATATCACTGTATTCTAATTAACAAGGTGAAAAACTCAATGTAATGAAATTTTAACATCTCAAAACATGTATCTATTAAAACTGAATCCCTAAAATAAACAGTTGAAAATTAAAGATTGCACTACAACCTAATTACAACAAAAATAATTCAGTCTCTGTAATTAGGTGACGGTGCGGTTGAATTGACTCATCTCTCAAAATACAGGATTGAAAATTTAAAAAGAATTTGATTTTATAATCTCATTAAATTCAAATTTAATTTTAAATAATTTATCAAATACAAAAGGAAGCGTACCTTAATCCAGTAGATCAATTTTATAAAAGTTACAAAAAAACTTTAATATAATAATTTATCTAGAAAAACTAAGTATATCTGTGGCAAGATTTTTAATCCTTTTGAATTACAGTTCTTTAAAATGGAATTTAAATTTGCCAAAACGAAGCTTGAAGAAATGTAAGATATTTAGTTAATGAATAAAATTGTAAATATTATTTTGAACACTTGAATCAAATCTATGACTCCCAAAGATTTGTTTGAAAAGGTTTGTTAGAAAAGCCACATTAAGAAATACATAATTTATCAGAAGTTACATATTGTTTTAATCACGTGATATACACTCGACCAATGAAAGCTCACAAGTCTTTTTAAGCGCAGTTTGTAAAAGTTCTTGAAAACAGTGGCCACAAATGATGTTAAGTCTTTTTAAATCAGCTAGAAAATATATTCTGAACACCATATTATGGATGGGAATACTATTTCTGCTTTATAGTAAAGTATTGAATTTTGCCAGTATGATTGGTTTTACCAATCATACTGGCAAGATTCAGCGATGGAGTAAATCAAAGCAAAATTTAAGTTGTTTCGTTGTAAACCAAAATGATTTATTTTCTAAATTCTACTATTAAATTTAAATTAAAGAATAACAAAAAACAACTGTAATATTATCGAGCAAATTATGGGCGACAGGTTTCTTTTATGAATCGTTATAAACATGCTGGAATGAATTCAGGATTTCAAGAGATTCAAAACTGTTATATTGCTTATCTGGATGCTGTTTTGTTGTGTGCAATCTCTACTCTCAAAAGAATGATGAACACATCATTTATTTGAAAGACTACATGAGAAAAATGTTTTTAAATTTTTTTTTATTTAACTGTTTGGTTCTTTACTATTTGTAATCTGCATTAAGATATTTTTCTTACACTTTTTAAAAACGTGCGCTTTGAATTCAGTTCTCAATATTCTACAAATACTTTGAAGAGGAATACTTATATCGATCATTTCAATCATTTTCCTTAGACTTCCTTCACGAATTTTCCATATGTTTTTTCACACATTGTGTATTATAATTTGCTCACAACTTTTCGTGTGCCCCTCCCGTTAAGTTCGCTTAATTTTTAAATGCTCCTTATCAAGTTTTTTTTTCTTTTTCTTTTTTACGAGAGAATAAAGAATTTTTTAATAAACGTTCATTTAAATCTGAAAAAATTAAATGAAAGTTATCATCTTCATGTATTGTACAATGTAATGCACACAATAACTAAATATTAGTAAAAAAATTTATAAAAGCTACATCGTTTCAAATATGTGAAAAGCAATATGTAACAGAACATTTAAAAGGTATATAAATCAAGATTCCATTGTGTTGTTTTTATACATGATTGTTCTTACTCAAATATCAGAAAAGAAATAAAAACAATATTTTAAAGTATTTAATAATATAATCATCACAAATAACTCAAATAATGACAGACACCATTTACAGCACTATACATATCAAACATTTCATTTCTAGCAATATATACAAACACATAAGCATAAATTAATAAGAGAGAATTATAATGACGTCATTATTGACAAATTTGCTATTAAAGAGCAAAGAGCTAATTCTGTTGAATTTTGTCTGATAAAAAAAAATAAATAAACAAAACGATTTAAGAGAGTGATGAATATACGAATTTTAAAAAAAGTAAAGTTTATACATTATACATTGCTGTGTCTAACATTATCGAGTCTACTTCGCATCCATCAGAGTCAAAATAGAAAAACTCATTAACTAAGGTAAACATCGGGGGGTAGGAGCAGGCCAATGATTCGAAAAGATAGTTTTCCAGCGTAATTTGACAGAAAACACCTGCCGTGAAAACTGACGGGATATGATGAATTATCAGGAATGTTTTCAACTATCCGAGCTCTCAAACTTTGCGAACTATACTCAAGAACATAATAATAAATTTGTTTCAGTATAAACCAACGAAAATATTCATTTTTTTTAGTTGATTAATACGTTACATTCCGGTACAAAAATTATTTATACACATTCTGTTATTTTTTACTTTTATTCAAAATGTATATTCTGTTAACGTTTTATCTAATTTTCTAATATAAATATCTGAAAAAAAAGGTCCTTAATGTTTGTGCTTTCTTTTTTGAATAATAATATTAAAATTGCTTTCATTTTTTCATTCATAAAATAATTTTTTAAATATCGAATTTTTTATTTTCTTCTATAGGAAAATTTATTATGTGTAATTATAGAATAAACTTTGATATTATTTATTTTTATTGTTTCTATCATTTATTATTTTTTAAAGAATATTTGAGTATTGCTATATAAAAATGCTTTAGTTAGCTTTTAAAATTTAAAAAATAAATAGTTAGTTTTAAAATACAAAAATTTGAAAAAAATAAAGAAAGTGTAAAGACAAAATATTAGTACGTTAAAATTTTTGTTTTACAGAATATTTTGTTGCAAAAATTACAATTTTTAATTTTATAATTTAAAAAATGTTTTAATAAATAAATAATCCTTATTAATCTAATAATTATACAACATCTGAAGCCATTTTTCATTGATTTGGAAACTAATATTAATTTCGCAAAAATTTAAATGTTTGAAAATTAGAGCAATTTTTAGTGAAATTTATCGAAAAATAAAATTAACTCAAAATTTACTTATTTTATTTTTTAGCATAACTTATATCAATAATTATTTTACTTTTAAATATTGTACAAAAATTTACTTACTTAATGCTATAATATATTTTCCTAGTAAATTAGAAAATTATATTAAATTATTTAAAAATAAATTAAAAGTTTAATTTTCATTATAAGATATAGTTTTAGTCGGATTATTTTTTAAATTTGTATTGAAATTGCTCTAAATATTAAACTAATGTTCATTTTTTTAAAATCTAATGTCACATAATACTAATGTTCCTTACTTGATTTTTTTCTTCTGCTGTGTAAATATGTCTTATAATTAACAACAATTTTTTACTTTAAATTTTAAAAAATTGTAATTTCATTCGTGAACATCATGAAAAGAAAATTTTTGTTTAACAGTTATTTCTTTTTTGAAAATACGTGTAACTACAATAGATAATAAATCGAGTAATTCCTCTAGCTGAAGTTTAGTCTATTCAACGCTGATTTTTACAAAAGTTTATAGAAAAGTTCTAATTTGACCAATATCTAGAATAAGATTCCATGCAGAATACATTTGCTAGCAGATATTTCGTCCTGTGTGGTTTTCACTATGCAGTCTTAAAAAAAAAAATAATTAATTTTTCTTTAAGTTAAACCACCATTTGATAGGAAAATTGCTTTATGTTCTCGATTAATGTCTGGCACTTATTTTTAAGCATTCCAATTTCCTGTGTTACATTTGCTTTTCAGATCCCCCTCCTTTAAAATTACTATCTAAAGGTAAATTCCAACTATTGTTACGATTCCTAAAACTGAAACAACTTCTAAGAAAAACGATAACGAGGGGGTATTCTCCAGGAACTAAATGATAGCAGCTGCACCCAATTCCACCTCTTTATGTGATAAAAATTGAAACATTCGAAAGCGCAGCCATGATTTTAGCGGTGTAATTAATACATGTTCAAGTAATAAAACAAACATTGACTGTACAATTACTTATTTATGTCCCATTTGCACGCACATAAATGTCTGCCCAAGTGCTATAATTTGCCAGGAAACGACTATAAAACATGTAAGTTAAAATAGTCATTAGATACTTTTTTAAATTTAATGTTTTTTGTCTTGCGTTACTAAAAAGTAGAGGAAAAGCTGGCGTCCATATCAATCAAGGAGCCATCATCGCCAAATCCGCCAGCTTGCGTGCACAAACAACTTAGAATTGCTTAGTCCTGAAAGCAATAATCGATGAACATAAAATTCGAGACTGAATTAATAGCTTGGGTTGTAAATCGCTGGTTGCTTTTCGGAAAAACTTGGCTTTTTTCTGAACTTGGCTGATGGTTCATTTCTGTCGGTTTGTTCTCTGAAATAGTTTTAAAATGTGACTGTGATTAATTTATCCTTTTGTTATTTGTTTTGATCTGATTCGTTGAGCAATTTTGAAGCCAGTGTTTAAGGTTTAAAATTAGTTGACTATTGTTATGAATGTTTTTTGAAGATAAAATAAATTTAGAAAATACATATTACAAATTTAGCTTCCCTTTAAAAGTATTCATAACAATCGTCAATTAATGATGAATAGAAAATATTCCGTAAATATTCTCAAATTGCTCAAGTATTTTAAGTTGTTTACTCAGAAATTAAAGCACTTGAAATAAGAAAGATAATTATATTATAATATTAAAAAAAAGCTATCTACACAATACTATACAAAAAGCTATCTATACAATTTATTAATCTGTTGAACTAAAAAAAAGATTCAAAATAGATATATCTGTGTGTGAATTTGTTAAGCAAAACTTAAACGAAACTTAAGAAATCCCCAATAATAATTTATTTTATTAGGTTGGGGAAAAAGAAATCCATTATTTTTGCGTGAACTTTTTGTAACTTCTTTCAGATTCGCTTTGTAAAAAGGTTTAAAACAGTTTTCATGTAGATTTTTAGGTCTTGTGCGAAGCTACGACTGCTGACATGCTTTCAAGTTTGATAATTTTTGATATTTTATAGACATTCTCGACGATGTTGTATCCATGCGAGGTGCATCTTTAGCATCCAAATACCCAAACGGAATCGACGAAACCAAAATTGTGCGTAACTGTTTGTTACAGTCTTATATAGGACGATAAACACCTTTCACAATTTTAGCCACCTGGTTAGCATTTTCGCCATTATAAAAGAAAAACTAAAATGTATCGAATATTTTGTTTGTTGTCTTCTATTTTTAAAACCTTGTACTCATAACTGAATTAATCAAACAAAAAACCGCAAGAGAGTTTTTAGTGTCAAATGTCACCTTTCTAACGAGCATAAATTTGAAATTGTTTGATAGATACCTCACGAGATAGCGATCACTACAGACGTCTACCGAAAAAATAATGGATAACTTTTTCCCCAAACTAATATTAAAAAGTTATTTTAAATACAATTTATTAATCTGTTGAACTAAAAAAAGATTCAACATAGATATATTTGTGGATGAATTTGTTAAGCAAAACACAAACGAAACTTAAGAAATCACAAATAATTATTTTATTTAATAAAATTCCGTAGGGTAACATAGCAGAGTTGTTTGCGATGCTTAAATATTACAATAAATTCATTTCATTTATTAAAAATGCTACAAATAAGATAATTCAACGACTGTTTTCGATGATTTGGGGAATTTTCTGTCGTATGTTTGATAATATTTTGTCTGTTTTTCCGTTTTAAAAACTTTTTACGTAACACCAATTCGCTTTAGCCTGTGTCGTGCAAAATGGATTTCTACCAGACCGGCGAACAAAGCTGCGCCCCGGCAAACTATAACCGCTGTTATTAAATTTCTCAAAACTTTCCTCTCGTCTTGAGGGATGGAGTTAGAAGATTCAATGAAATCTTCCCCTCAAATCCTCAAACTATCCCGCAAAACTTTCAGTCCACCCTCGCCTTCTTAGCTCCATAAGCCGACGAACAATTTGCATGGGTATGCAAACTCCCACATGCATGCGTAACTCGGCCCCCCCGGCCTAATTGGCTTGACGAAATTACACATGGTGGTCCGTATACTGCGCCATCCCCCTCCCCAAGTCCACACATCCTGATTCATTGAACGCGCCCCTAAAACACCCCCTCCACCACGTTCCGAGATCGAACCTCATTTGCAGCAATTATGGATATTAAGACCCCCTCTGCCCCCCTCAGACACTCGATAATACAAACCTCGAATTAGTCTTGAGGAAGGGCCTACGAAGCTGATGGAATATTTTGGAAAAGACCCCAGAAGTACAATAAGAACGGATATTAAGTTCCGGAGAACGGGGCGTGGGGTGGTACGGATTAATTTTCTGGTTCACTTGGCGACCAGCCGAGGCATCAAAAAATATGCATAGAGAGGAAATGGAGCTCTTCTTGTCCACTGAGTTATTATATTCCTCTTTCTCTCTATTAAGGAGTACATGAGGAACTCCACGATCATGTCATGGTAATGAGTTTATTCTTTCCTTTTTTTTCAGCGATATCATAAGATTCATTTAAGTAAAAATGTTATCCCGAATTCTGTAGAGGATGCTAGCAAAAGTAATCTGAAAAATCGTATGAAGAGTTGTTGATGTCAAAGTCATTGAAAAATTAACTTTCTCTTTAGAAGTTCTCCTTAAATCATGTGAGACCGGAGGTCATAGTTACTCTCATATGAAGCATTATCTTTTTTAATGCCGTTGAAGCCTTTATAATCAAATTTATGTGACTACAAAGATATGTTATTTTTATCAAAATTTCGTTGTTCTTGATTAGATATGCATAGTTTACTAACATTTTAATTAATATAATAATAATTAATTAAAAATAAAGATTTAAATTTTTCAGTTGTCTTTTAAATGGTTTAATACCCATTCGTGTTTTGAGTTTCAGAATGAGAGAGAATGGTTCATAACTGCCATTGCTTGTGGTGTTGTGAAAAAATGATAATGGTTTAGGTGGAGAATCTGTCATGATCGAAAAATAATGACTATATAAATATCTATACCTTGCTATATTTTTATGTATATTATATGTTTTGTAAAATAATTTCACAATAATTGTGAGATTATTTTTTGTGCTTTTCTTTTCATATCAAAAGATTTCTGGCATGATATATCAAACAGAATCGGAAGTCGTAAGTAAAAAGCATTTAATTTCAACCAGTTTGCTGGTGATCTAATTCTAATATTTAATATTCTCCTTATATGGTCCAAGCAGAGTATTGAGATCAACAGAATGCATAGCACAGTCCTACATATGTTTGAACTACTTTGATAAAGGGTATTTTGGATTGCTTGGTTTGCCAGACAGCTGAGTAGTGTCTAATGTTTTATCTGTTTGCAGGATTTATTGACCATTGTTTTGCAATGGTAGCACATAAAATTTATTTCATCGATGTCTCATATTCTTTGTTTCTTGGAATCAATGTTCTGTCAGTAAGCAAGATTTATTGACCATCGTTTTGCAATGGTAGCGTATAGAATTTATCCTCATTGATGTCTAATATTCCTTTTTTTTTAATTGATTCCATAAGTTTACTATAATAGTACCACCTGCTACATTTCACCATGTTTGCTCGAATTTAAGTCAACAGATAATGCAAACAATAGATTCGGGTAAATTGCTAATTAATGTCTTATCGAAAATAAATTATAGAAATCCTTTTATTGAAATATTTTCAAGTCATCTTTTCTTAAAATAAAAGAAACTGACATTACTATAAAAGCAAAGAAAAAAATATGTAAGGATGCGAAATTGGAATTTTTGAATCCATATTTCTTTTCTGATTTTGAGGTAATGAATGCTTGCAGGTGAAATTTTTCTTTTCTTTTCTTGCTATGATTTAAAATACAGTTGTTTTATTGGCATTATTTCGGTTATTAGGATGAATATTCACGTAATTTCCTTAAATTTTCTAATTTTCTGAAGAATGTATACAAGTATAAGCAAATATTTAGAGCATAGTATAAGCTAATTTAGTAAATTTTCCTCACGATTTTTTATATCGGTGTTATAAGTTCAAAAATAGGTCTAATGTTTATTCAGATTTTTATCATTTCCCTTTTCAGAGGTTAAAAAACTATAATTCACAACACATTTATGAATCAACCCGCTATCTGCGTTCATATCAATCTTACATAGCTCCGCAAAACTTTTATTCGTGTTCTTATAAAAGCCATTAATTTTATTTTTTTTTTCTCTTCCTCCCTCTTATATTAGTAAAAACCACGGTCTGACATTATAATACGAGCTAGTTTTAAAGAAAAATCTAATAAGAATTATCTCGGAAAATATATTCCCCCCCCC